>WACJ01000409.1:0-222187 GCA_008973525.1 Stenopsyche tienmushanensis | reverse complement strand
AAGCTTCGTTCTGAACATGCAAGAGAAGCAACGTTCGTGTCCACAAGTGTCAATGAGCTTTCGCTTTTTGCCTTTATCAAAGGGCATATTGCAGCTAGGACAGCTTGTACCTCCCGATTCGTTCTCCAACAATTGCCTAATGGCAGCCAAATCTGCAAACAATAAAAATACAAATTAATATATAACAATCAAGATTAAGCATCATTAATGTCGACAGTAGAAATCCACGGCGCAAAATATACACATAATATAATCAATCATTCGTATGCACATCAATAAGATGAATCATGTAAGTGATCTTCAAGATGTTCAGCTAGGTACCTCCTATAACAAGCATTCACAAAAACTCGAAAATTAGATTTGTTTCAAATTTGAATGTATATTTATAGAACTATTAGACTTTATCATAATAAAATGGTTTAGATCCTGGACTCGATATATAAAGATTCAGATTAAAATCCATATTGTGGAGAAAAAAATCACTATACCAACAAGTTTAGGAGATCGGAAATAATAAACTTTCCTTGGCCATGATTAGGGAATCCAATCTCGAGCCAAAATTTCGATCCCGGGATCTCGGGATCGATATTCTCAATAGTTTAAGAAATTACATTGATAAATTTGATCAAAAATTTTATTTGTTTAAGAAAAGATAAAAATACAATTCAAAAATAGATGAAATCAAACTTGCTGCTGAAAAAACACGCTCAGCCTCCACACTCGTTGGAGGTATCGTCTTCAGATATTTAAATACTTGTTCGAGTTGATGACCGCGTGAACCCCCATTTTCGTACAATACCATCAATGTGACTAATAAAATTCCTATCTGCTGAGATACGGACTAAAACTCGCAAAAAATCCCGATTTCCCGACAAATTATTTATTTCCGTCGCTGCAGATGAATAATTATAAACTATAATACTTTGATGTGATTCGTAATTATATTACGGAGAAATAAAAAAAATTCTGAACCCCGTATCTATTATATTTCATATCGATATTCCCATTATTAGAGTCGAGGTGTAGTAAATACATCACCGGTAGGGAATGGTTAATAAAACAATTTGAAAAATATATATGTACTGTATATATGTATACATAGATTATACAGTTACTGCTCCTAGGCGCCGCCTATTCATGAGCACCTAAAACTGTCCGGGATACCGTGATCCCGGGATCCGGAATTCCTGGATTGGATTCCCTAGCCAAATACATATCATGGTAGCGTGCGGGTGTTTTTAGAACGGTAAGGGAAAGGTAGATAATTAAATTAATATTTTTGATCGATCGTTTCGGTCCAGGTTAAGCCTGATTTCCTGGATCTGTGGGAGTAAATACCGCGGCAATCAATATACTCGTGCATAACTACAATAATATAATAGTACCTCAGTAGTTTCAAGAATAACGACTAATAATGTGTATAGTTTAAAGCATTAAACATGTATTTTCTTCATGTCAATCGAGTGATGCAGTTATAAGCACTAAATTTTTAATCAAAATTTCGTTTGAAAACAATTAGTAGAATTTTATCGCGTGCAGTGCGCAATTTCACGCGCTACAACGGAAAGTTCTCGCGCGTCAGGACCCGACTAAAGTGTGTTAATACAATAAATTTCTCTCCGCCTACTCCCGCTTGGCTGATCAATTTCCTTTGATGGAAATAAGTTAGTCAAAGAATATAATTAAAATTTTATGCATGTTCAATTCTGGATTTATAATTAATTGAAAATATATTTTTTTTTAAATAAATATTAGCTCTTGCATCGTATCTTCCCTGTTATGTCACACGGTGACGATGACTTACAAAGTCTCTGTAAAGCAGTCGTTACATTGCGGTTTCAAAAAAAAATCCACCGCAGGAAGCATCAACAGCTGAATTTGTCCGACGTCGAATTGCAGCACAGCTGCACCGGAAATGTTAACAAAGTGCACTTCTTAGGAAGGCATCATCATTAAAAAATTGGTCGGATTCGCATCGGACCTCCACATTGCGGTTTCCTTTGCGTTTTCGACCGATGATTCATCCAGTTGTTGCGTTTTTGCAGGCAGACCTCAACCGGACCGAGTCGCCGACTCAACATTTCCAGAAGAGGTCTGCACGAAAGCCACGGGGCAAATTTTATATTTAGCTACCGAATTACGTAGCTACGTTTTATTGCCGGTATGGAAATTCGAGACGAAACTTATTATTCGTAACACTTTTTATGACGGCGATCAGCAACCATGCTTGCATACGGACGGACGGAGTGGATGATTAAAATAATTGACGTGTAACATTGAGGTCATTTGGCGCTCGAAACAGTCGAAGGCCCTGAGTGGTTGGATATTGAAAGATTGTACCTTTGCTAAATATGTTTTGGTTCTTGCGAAAAGTGGGTCCTCACTTTCATTCATGACTCACTTTGGATCTAGATGTATCTTCGCGGAGTAGTCGTGTTCTGCACAAAGGTCAAAATGACCAGCTAAAAAATAAGACGATATACCGTCTGCTCCTATTGATCGACATCATTATTGACGATGTAAACCGGAATACAATGTGTTGGCATATGGTACCAAATGAAAATATCGTTTTTAAATCAAAAGTTTTCCATCGATAGCCACAACTTTCATCCATCTTTCTAATGAAGTTCTATTAAAAACTACTTATCTGACACAAATCCTTAGTTGTGCAGTGATACCCAATCAATCAATAGCTAAAGAAATATGTGGAAATCACCCATTGTAAAGGACGATGCAAAAAAAAAAAAAAATCATCTGGTATCCCTAATATAAATATTCGGTTCAGATCCAAAAAATGAAGTACCAACAAATTTCAGATATCAAACAAATTAATATTTTCGATCGATCATCTCAATCCAGATTTCACCCTTATGTTTTGAATCTGAAAATGTAAATATTGAGACAAGTAATTCATATCCTATCCAAACTTAGCAACACGTGGAACGTAAATGGAAAACAGCCACATGAAAAATCCTTTCCCTAGTAAAGTCACCTATGAAGATTGCCTACAACCGATAATAGATAGGGCATATTAACTCATTCTGGTACGCTTATTTGAAAATGCATGTTTTGTAGTTTGAGCTTTTGACGCACAAAAAAATATATAAACACTCTAAATGTTTTTCAGTTTTGCCGAAAAACGTGTTATATATGTATTCAATGTTTTGCTAACTTATTTATATTATAAAAAATATGTATTGTTAACTATAAAATTCAATGATTTCAATATGTACGCAAAGTGATTTTCGTTTTATATGACACGCACGAGTGTCAAATATATAAACTATATAGTGAATTATAACGTGTTTTACAAAGGAAGTATTATTTTGCTAATAATTCCAGGCGACACTGCGAAATATAGCGGCCCGCAATGTGAAGAATATTGCATCAACATTGACTTGATGCTGGACAAAATGATCTACAAATTTATTCTAAATCTTAAACCATTCTTATCCATTGCATCCCTACGATTTCATTTACTAATTTAGCTATCTGTCAATTCATCATTACATATCAATCATGCCACGCATAGGAAACATTCGTCATTTCTTATACCCGAGCGTTCTTTTTACAATCAAGCATTTTACATTTCATGGCCCATGGCTACTTATTAATTTTTGACACCCTTCGACGTTGATTATTCATATTTCTTGGATGTAAAACATCACTGACATATAAAATTGACAAGTATCTTCAGACAAAGCGGAAGATGTGATTTCAGTATCATGCTCTACTTTCCAAAGGCTTCACGATTATAATATATCTATAGTGTCAGGTTTATATCAATTTCATCAATAATATATCCTAACATATTAAATATCAGATTTAATACATAGTTATAATTCAAATCGATTGTAAAGAGTACCATGATAACGATGTAAATTGCATTTAATAGATTTATCTATATAAAATTAATCTGTTTTTTTTGCTATATTATTAATACGAAATTATGCCAGATTTACTTGACATTTGAACCTTTTTTTTATACACATGATGACAGATTTGAACAGAAGATAACCAACTGTTAATGTAAGGCTTCCGTTGACATCCCCATAAATATTTACTACACGAAAGCACAGCTGATGTGTATATTTTTTTGAGCCACAGAACTTCGTAAGCAACATTATGTAATTTATGTATCCCGAAAAAAAGCCGTCTCATAAATTACGTTAAGCTAGGGGTTGCAATTTCGAAATTGAACAGATAACACGCAAATTTTTACGGCACCACAGGGCAAGCATAAAATATTTACAGCCACATAATTTGAAATATACATCGTGTCGTTGACGTGATCTAGCAAATGGATTCAAAAGAGATAAAAGGAGATCTGCTGTGGGGAATATGGGCCAGAGATATTTGTTGTCGCGTGTGCATACTGAATTGCAGGTACATTTGCACTTGTGCTTTGCGGAGGCAGGTGTAACCACCCGCGGCCCGCAAACTGGGCCAACAGAGAAAGTCCTCAGCCTCCGACTGGACATAGTATTTACAATCGTAAAAGATGAGTTATGATGAGCAATATATTCGTATATAAAGACTTTTATGCCATAACTGCTGAATTTGAAGAGCATTCGACTGCAGCCTTATGACTCCGTATGCAATTTTCTAGTCTCCAAATGAACATGGACAATGATGGCTTGTGGTCAATTAATTTTTGCAATACATAAATGCGTAGGCAGAGTAATATATAAATGCACAATAATTGCATAAGGCTACGTAAGTACAAATCAAAAAGAAATGTCTTTGAAAGACGTATAAATTATAGTAAATTATTAGTAGTTGTTAGATAAATTAGTACACATGTGCGAGTATATTCAGCGTGTGTGCGGTGACTGTGAGAAGTGGTTGGTAAGATCGACCCAAAGACAGAATTATGCAAATAGCGTAGCTTTTCAATGCGAATTTGCCTTCTTTGTATATTTGTCATAAATAACAATATTTTGGCTTGTTTCACATCACAATGAATGCGATAAAAATATATTTGGACCAATGATGGTCATATGACATCAACGCAAAATCTCAATCAATATTATGTCTCTACTATTCAAAATTATTAACTCAATAAATATCACTAAGCATTAGAGAATTACGACAAAATACTTGAATTTTCTAAAATATCATAGCTCTAACGAGTCAACGTATTCAAATCAAATTTAGAATGTAGTTTTGTATGGATTTTTTTACATTTTTATAATGACGAAATTAGTGAAAATCAAACTATGGCTCGCATATCAGTAAAAAAATATAAATGTGCTTAGATTAAGCGAATTTGCAACAAAGGATTTATTTAAATTAGCAAATCTCCCTGACTTAAGGGTTTGACAGAATTTAAAATATGATATTTCTATTTATGTGCCTAGAGCCAATAAAATAAATTTGGCCAGACCTAGATATATTTTTCATAGAATTTGTACAAGATATCACGATTTTCTGATCATGTTTCGTAAAGAAATTTTAATCCTTTCGCTCCATAAAACAATTTATTACCTGTGTCTTAAGAAATCCTTTTTGAATCATATGTTTGGAAAAACCTATATTTTTATTTTTCCTGTGATGCAAAAAATGTTTTCGAACCTTATGTATGTAAAAACCAGATTAGTGTATTTCGTACGATAGTTTGACGATACTATTTCATTGATGGGAGGACATAAAATCTTTCATTGACAGAAGGTTTAAATAGATTAGAGACATAGAGGCAAAACCTTTGAAGACTCTGAGATATGATGAATTTGTATGCGAAAGTCGATCGATGTCAAGAAAATTAGAATAACAGATAATACAAAATGACTATTTCAGGTAGTCTGATATTTGTGTGTACAAATTGAACTGTGCATACAAATTTTAAGCTGTCATTTTGACTCGAAAGCGGTTTTTTTGTGCAAGTTTTGATCAGTTATACGGTGACATTTTTTCCCCACCCTCTGGAAATGAACCCGAGCCTTTATATTAGGGGTGCCGGATGAAAATTTCGTTTTTAGATTTCGTCCATTTCAATTGTCAATTGTGTTTCGGTTATCAATCTGTTGTCACACACTGTTGTATGGAAGAGAATCTCAGATTTGTGTGGCCGGTATTTATAGGATTAAGCTCTTTTTTGCAATATGCTAATGCATATATAAACAAATCTCTATAAAATTGTGTGATTGATGTGATCAAATACATATACGTTTATTATATTTAAAAATTGCATAGATTTGAGGGGTGCGCATTGGATGTTCAAATAAATAGTCCGAAAGCAATTAAATCAAGTTTCTCGGTATCAATTAATATATTAGTAGTGGTGTGCTTGTAGTTTCGGAAACTTCGTATCATTTGTAGGTTAAATCAATTGAGGCTTATAACTTTGCTGATCGGTTTGCAGAACTTTCTTCAGTGATATATTTCTGCGTTGCTCGGGGCCCCTGTGTACTTCGATGGCCGAAAGTGAACGGCGAAATTAACTCACAAATATGATTATGATAAAAATAACAGTCGGTTCTTTTCCTACCCTCGAGCGACCGTACAAGTGGTAGAAAGTTAGAGAACAAAACTGCTAAATTAATTTAAAGGCGAGTTGAAAATTTAGCCTCGTGGCCTACTAAAAGACATTCAATGAGCCGAAGAAAGGTTAATATTTTTATTACTGCGTACGCTCTATGGCTGTATCGACGGTCGTTTGAAGACTGTGTTTAGGTTTTTTTTTGCTGATGGCATTCGTACAAGGTATTTTATGTTGAATTCTTCGGGTGAATAGCAATCAATCAAATCCGCTCGGAGAGTTCGTGGTCTCCTCATTTACATGCATTACACACGTCTAGCATCAATTTTTTCGCATTCTTCATTTTATTTTTTGCTTCATGAAATATTCATTAAAAGCTCTATATACAGCACATTACGTTTAATTTTAGATATGAATAATTTAAATGTTATTTTCTGTCGATTTATTCCAAGGGGGATATGTGCCTTTAAGATTCCTCCCCGTCGCAATTCAATAATAAAACGATTTCCTCTGAAAAGCGTCGAAATCAACCGTTCAACGAATTATGACGAAGCCCTCCTTTGTCAATTTTTTTTTGTCGAAGGCGTCAATCGAAAAAAATTGAGCTAACTGTACAGAGCGATAAGAGTGTTTAACAATGGGCATTCAAGAAGAACTACGATTTAAACGAAGCTGAATGCAGTTCGATTTCGTTCCTCGAACTCAAAAGGAATGAATTGCGAAACTCATGTTTACCAACAGAAGTTAAATTAAATTTAAATTGATTTTTCACGTTCCACTTTTGGGCTATTTGCATATATCATCACTCCCATTACTTCTTTAATAATATTAATTATATCCGAGTGCACTTTCATCTCGTCCAAAGGCTCGATATTTACTTAACCCGTTCCACTTATAATCAGTCGTGTTTGTGGTCGATTATGGACAGCCGAATACTTCATTAAGATTATTAACTCGCGAAATTGAAATATTATTGGACACCCAGTGAGCAGAAATGATTCTTTTGGCAAATTAAAAAAATGCTTCGATCACCATAAAATGCCTCAGGTCATCGAATCACTCGATTAATATGGTTTGAAGGTTTACGTTAAAAATCGTTCAAGTCGAATTACAGTCGAACAAGACACATTTCGACATAATTACGCACCAAAAAACCATAGCAGATTACATGTTATTCATTGAAATGTTGAAAATATTGGCTGGCATCATGATAATTAAAGTGGCTATGGAAATAATACATTAGAAATAAATGGATGTGGTGCAAAATAAAAATGCTAAACACATAATTTTATCAGCATTTTCCCAGTAACAATTCCTGCCAGTGTCTTATGAATATATGAAAGCCGTCGAGCGAAGGGCATAAAGTTACATTATATGCGAATATTATACAATATCAAATGTTTTAATGAGCCACGTGAGTGAATGTGGATAAATTGAATTGGCTTTATAAAACAATAAGAAGATACATGCATTAAACATTCTTGGGAAGTAGGACAATTTTCTTCTTTGAGCAAAATCAGTTGTAAGATAATTGAAAATATATATAGGAACTAAAGATGTTGATATAACAAAGCGGCCATAAAAGGTTTAAGTGTCTCAGGACTTTTTATGAATACTCATTAAACAATTTATCACGTCTGTGGCGGTTGAGGTACTAGTTCGTAAAAGACGAATTGTTAACGAAAGATAAAATGTCGAAGCGACATTCAGTTTTTGATATTGATTTATGATACTTTCCCTCGGCGATGGTGATTTATAAGAAGGTTTTTGTGGTCGTTTAATGATAAAAATAGTATTGGGAAAAACATCGTTTGCCTAAATTGATTCAGTTAAGAAATAAAAACCCGTTTATTTGATAGGATAGCATGTCGATTATATACCCTTACCGGTCTGATATCTCGCCCGTTTAAAACATCAATTTTTCCGATGTTGTTCCCATAGGTTTTATGTTGAGTGTGAATCGATATATTAATATTTAGCATAGAATTTAACCACTCAAGTGCTATATGCCAAATTTCGTAAATTCACGCAAAGAATTCATCGTCTATGTATCGCCATGCTGTACTTTTAGCGAAATAATCTCGCAAATATATGAAGCTACATTGCACACAAACTGTCAAATCGAATGATCATTTTTTTAATAATCTTTTCGTATTTAAATAGAAATATTTATACAATCATTCACAATATTCGGTCAGTCTTCAAGAAATTACAAGAGATGAAGTTATTGATCAGATTGGCACTTGACATATTGAAATTGACTCTTAACGCTTGAACTCGAAGACGGCTTCATTTCACTTTTGATATTTTTATCATAATTTTATATCCATATTTGTGCAAAAATGACAGCTATTGAAAATGTGAAAAACATTGATATAAATGAGTTTGAAAGCAGTGACGACAGCGTTTATGTGAACAAATTAGACGTTGAATTAGGAAAATTAGCGTTGCAAAAAGTCTATAGCTCTGTTTCCGGAACATCAAATTCAGCGCTCATGTTAGACTCTGATTTTAATAAAAAAAAATTGGGTCCTGTAAATAATCAATGATGATGATTATAGTTCAAATATACATTTTTCTGTCGACCAAAAACTAGTACTAGTAGGACCTCAAATTTTCAAAAATCTTAAAAATGTTGAATACAATTAGGGTCCTTTTATTTTAAAGACCACAAATGGTTAAAACTGTGTGTCAAATAAGACTGAAGAACGATCGCGCCGAATGAATGAAACGCACATCGGCTACTGATGAATGGCGATTAGACAAAAGCATTCAGGAACAGGATCTCACTTGGTTTCATAATGGCTTCTGCAATTAATTTACGCCAACAGGATTCTTTAACGGTTAATCTCGATGTTAAAGTCTCGTTGCGCAACATCCTAAGAAGTAAATACCTTGGCGAAGGCCGCTGCTGCAACTCTTGTCGTCACCGATTTTAGCGCGCAAGTTCAACACTTTTTCGATTCGTTCGTTTCGATAGTCGCTAAACAGACAGATCCAGAGCGGAGGCTCGAATCGACTGATTCATCTTGCCTCCAGTAGGCTTGTTTTCGCAAATCATTGTTACCACCTTCGCTCTTCGAAGCACGTCATCGACAGTTGACATTCACGGCGGTTCCGCTGACCGTTTTCAAACCTGCTGCCCACTCTTGCACTTTGCGCTTTGTCATATTGAACCAGCAAACATGTGTCTTAGCCCACACTGCTGCGCCTCCCTCAAATTCTGGCATACTTTCCGAGAATCGTACAATGGAGCTTCCATCGACGAAAACATCAATAATACCACGCTTCTCCAATAATACGGAAAAGGCGCCATTAAAGCGTCATTAATATTATGAAGTCTCCTCTTATGACACGGTGCTTAAATTAATTCAAATGGGACATTAACGTTCTGAATTATGGATACTTCAACAAAAACAGTTCATCGATTAATAATATGTAAATATTTTTATCATTCAATCTTAAACAAAGCGCGAAACCCCGTATATCGATGACATCAACCTGTGATAAAGATCAGATTTAAACGTATCCGCCAGTCGCCAATTTTCTCAATCCTTATGCTAACCCTTTTGTTGCCAATTTGATTAAATTTAAGAAGAAAAAAGTAAGAATTATGTTTAAAAAATTCAAAAAGGAACATACAACATACGTAAATGGAGAACAAAATAAACGATCATCCAAATGCAAATGCAAAATAATTCAATTTCAACCATGGACAGGTATATATTGCAACAACGCGTTTACATTATTATTGAACAACGAACGAGAGATCCATTGTTTTCACGCAAAACCTTGTTTAGCGACGAATCTTATTTCACCATGGATAAATTCGTCAATGAGAATCCTCATGTTCTTCAGGAAAGATGTCTACACTCAAACTATGTTACTGTTTGGTGTGCATTTCGGGCAAATGCAATCATTGGGCCACATTTCTTCATGATGTTGAGACTGAATCATATTTATCTGATGTCTATTTCCAATAAAACGGCGCTATTTGTCACATAACTCATTATTTTCTGAACATTAATCCAACAATATATCTGATACTATTTTCTTTTCTGATATTTCATTGGCCGGAACTAATAGGGTTAAACTTGATGCGAATGTGTTTAGAAGATTGAACAGATGGTTGAAGCCTTTCAGGAAATGATCCTTGAGAATCGTAAAACGGCACTGATGACGAAGAACAATGAGCTTTTATGCATCATTACAAAAATACAGTTAATTAGATCATTTCCTGATTTAAATAATATTAGACATTGTGACAATGGTGAACAAAACCGCGTATGAATATCTGATTTGCAATAATAATTATGATAAAATTTAGAAACTCACTCAAAGATCCCAACCTACATATTTAATATCCCGTGGATGTAATGAGTTAATCACCAGTTCAATTAAGAAAATATATATTATGAAATCAATAGGCAAACATCAGGCTGTTGCGCCATTGATGAAAAAATAAGCATTGAAGGTAATATTTGAAAGTATTTTATAGTAGTCATAATTTTATATTGAAATTGCTTCCTGAAGTTCAAAGCCATTGTGCTGTTATTTAGTATGCAAATGTATTATTTTTAACCCTCTCGTTGAAATAATATTATTGATATAATGAAAGCATATACAATGATTTATAATATTTAATAATAAATGATTTATTTTTTTAAATCCAAGCGTATTTATTACATTATTTATTTCATAAACGAATTGCTATAATTTATATTTAAATACAGAAAAACAGATTGGTATGTTGTTATGGTTGAGAACCTATTTAAATGTTTATCCATAAGACGATTATTGCTTTGGAAGACGATGAGGAAGTGACTCAATGTTATGACTTCTTCAGCTTTATGCATCTAGCACTAGTATATTTTCATATTTATAATACTTTTAGCACTATTTACTACAGAGCTTCAGCAGATGAATATTCAATATATTTTACAAATTATGGAATTCCAATTTATTGCTATCATTCGGGATTCAGTGTTTGAAATCTTTGATATTTGAATATATATTGAGCTCTTGGGCTCTTCAATATTAAGTCTCAGTGAATAATTGTATCTTTTTTATAAACACGAAATATTTCATCCCCAAATATTAAACATCAAAGACACTGTTTGCATGTCTGCGATGTATTATGCAAATATCTGGATACATTGACGAGGGTGCCGAACAGTCTGGATACTGATAAATCATTGTAACATGCCAAAAAAAGAGATACAATACAATGATCAATGATGTGGAGTAATCAAGTGGATAACTTGGAATACAATTGAATTCAACTTGTACCATAATAAAATTCTACGTGAAAAATATTGTCTATGAAATATTTGCGTTTTGTTTGTACGCATTTATTTACAAATGATTTATTCAAGGTCTAGATATTTAGAAAAATGTTAATCATGCATGTTGGATCATAAATAATAAGGAAATGAACTGCCAGGGCCGGAAACGACCCACCGCCGGTACACTTGAGTTAATATCGATTTAAATAATTCGGTGCAGAACGTAGGATGCGGTAAATGCGCTATAATTTACACCGCATCGGTCACCGATTCGATCTCGATTAAGAATATTAATTTCCCGCAATTTACACTTTACCGCAATTTACCGCATTTTTATAATCCGTTAATAATAGGTTAAACTGATCCACGCCGGCGATATTCGATATCACTCTCGCGCGCAATCGCCAGGCCTTGATGCATCAATATGCATAATTTTTAATGCATCTAGTTATAACTGTCAGGTTGCTGATGACGATATCCTTGAGTCAGATTATCTCATCACGGCTCCGCAGCTTGCATTATTAGAATTCTATCCATGTTTACCTTTCCAATAGAGTACTCTTGTTTGATCCTATCTCCGCCTTGAACGGATTAGCATTAACGAGCTTTGTATTGCGGACATGAGAAATGCAGTTACGAACTATCCGATGCAAATGATTCTAATCAATATATTAATTAAGCGACCGTACAGATGACCGATCGAAAAATTGATGAAAACCATTGATGAAAGTGGAATATCTGAAGCGTTGCATCATCTATAATTCTGATGGGAGTCACTGCAGATAAAATACATCTCCAATTAGCTTTCGATCGATCTTTAATCAGCTTAACAATTGCACTTTTCATATTTATTTATCAATATAGCTGCCAATCGTTTCTTCGGCAGTTTATAGGATACAATTCCATATGCCACTGCCATTTAAGGTGCTTCATTTCTATATCAATGTCGTTCAATCAACCGTCGTGATTTTAGCCATTTATTCCTTTTAGGACGATAGTCATCATGGTGGTAATCAACTCTTGACATTATTCCATATTCATTATTCATCTTTCACAAGCACGCGTCATCACTGCTTAAAGACATCGATCGAGTTGCGACGCATTACATAAACGGACGATAATATGCTATAGATGTTCGAATAACAAGTTCAATCTCAAAAGATCACATATGTAAGCGACATAAGAAGGCTCTATTACGAAATTTATTAGTCATATACATATTTATACACTTTTATCGTCGGATCTAAAAGCATTATGCAGCATTATGACCGGTTTGATGAAGTAGAATCTTGTCAGAGCGCAGAAGGAAGGCCGAATTTTATTCATAGTCCGGCACACGCACGAATTTCAATCGTTAAAAGTATCGAATGGCAAATTTGTATGTTTTATTGCAAAAATTACAATAAATTATTTCATGCTTATTAATTCCGATGGCCTCCATACCGGTTCGTAAATTGAAACATGTGTAACGCGGTGTGGGCGCTATGAGTAAATCATTCGTCATAATATGACTTTTTATTAGGAATCCTTCCATTTTTCGACGGAAGAGAAAACGTGTGACACGGATTTCGTCATTTTCTTCATTCATGAATCATCAAGCGATTCTAAACGCATGCAAATTAATTGCTATCAGATAAAATCGGGCGTTGATGGGTTTTTTCAACGATTAAAATTCAACTAACGTGAGAATTTAAGCCACAGCTAATAAACACAGGAATCAAACTGTCTTTAAAATATACAAATTAAAAAGATATATGCATTTTTGACAACGTTGTCAACATCATTTTGTCGCATAAATTTAATATTTTTCATACGATGTCGAATAAGCTTACGTCCATTATTTATGTTGATTAATGCCGAGCTGATAATTTATACTTGTCGAAGAAACTCATTAATTATCACAATTTTGATCATCTATGCATTATGCAAATATGCGATAAAAATGTATTTGAATCATTCGATTGTAAATCTCAACATCTATCATTCCAAGAAGCTATTTTGATGTGTTTTTCTATATAACAATGATGAATTTAGCTCTAAAAACGTTGATTGTTAATAGCGTAATTTATTTGAGTCCTTCTGCACATTGCTTTCGTGAATTTAAGCGATATTCCAGTTCATCACACGTAATAAATTCTCGCATAAAAACGACAAGATGTCTTCTAGCAGACATTAATCATAGACAGCAAAAAATCAGACATCCAACGGTCATATCGTATGACAGTCCGCTTAGCCAGAGTTTAAAAGGTTAAAGATTAACCCGCGATAACTTCACATTTAGTTACGAAAGACATGTTTTAAATTTTGAAATTCCGCTCATTCAAATTAAGCTGTCCTGTTCAAACAAGTCTGTATGTAAATATTAATGTTTGACATTATTCGCGATGATGTATTAAAAGCAGATACGACCTTCGTCTATATATTTGGGCGACATTATGATTGTTATATCGGTGCTTTATAAGCGTGGGGAAAATACCAGAAGATACGATCGCCCAATATGTGCAAAGGCTATTGAATGAATACCAGTTGTATTATTTTTATTTTTAGAAATAATCCAATATCAGATTGGCGACTTGAAGTCTGAGATTCGAGGTGAAATTCTGTATTAACAGTGCAAAAATTTCAAACGCGAATGACGCCATGCGTTGGTAAAGAACGCACGTCATGTGAACATTTGTATGACATAATTTCCTGCGGGATTTTTTTTTTACCTTATTCAAAGTAACAGTAATTAACTGTTGGTCTAATATTACGACAGTTTTTAATTGTATTTGCATAAGTTGAGCGGTTTCAAGGTCATTTTAATTCGTGTACTATTTAATTAATGGCGCTGAAATAAAATCGAGAAATTTGATTGGTGGCTTTAAATCTAAGCTTTCACGCGATTGGTTGATTACCTTAATACGCATTTTAATCGAGTGCATTCCTTACGCAAAATAGTCGATTTGATTGGATCCCGTAATGATTAGTAACCGCCTTTACGCGTAAAAACAATATTTATAACAGAGAGGAATTGGGAATTAATGTAAAATAATATTTTTTTATTTAATCGATTTAAATCAGAGATGGGGAATTTTTCCCTCGTGAAAGATCACATAATACCATTATTTGAAGAAAATAATAAAAACGATAAATGCTAATGTGTTTTTTAAATGCAAATTTAGTATAAGTGATCCCATATCTGATATTTATTTTAAATATATATACATTCGAAGAAAACAATAAATAGACGATGACGCTGCGCTATTACAATCAGAGGACCACTTATGAACCCAGATAATCAATTTAATTAGACTTTGTGTTTGTTTTTTATTTAAGCTGAATAGAACGAATTCCAGTCAAGTAACGTTCAATCAACGAACAATCAATTATTTGGGTCCTTAAATGGGTTTAAATATGAATAAAGCAAACATTTCATTATTTTTTTCCATATTTTCATAGAATCAAAGAGACTTTATAATAGTATCATCATACAGCACAAACTATTCCATTTGTAGTGCTTCGAAATATCAGCTAGATGTGGTTCAAATGTTAATTCCATTGTGAAAAATGTTCTATGGGAATTTCCGATATGAAATACACGATAAATATGCAAATAAAACTTCAAAAGGCTTCACGGTTTCCTGTCCTATTCTATTATATCCTACCTAAAATTTCACCTATGTCAATAATATTATTCTAGTTTAAGTATACATGGAAAGCATCGGTTAACTATCACATCAAAACCCAATTTCCCAAGAGAATTTCATATGGAGATTATAATCCATAGCACTGAGGGATAATTCAGATTTACATATTTTAAAACGTATATATTTGTTTTTTAAATGCAAAGTAAGCGTTATGATCCTGAAATACCATTATTGTCCCTCTGTTTTTAATTACTTCCTAGAAATTTCCACATGGTTAGACACATAATTTAGCATAGTTTGAAAATAAAGATCCGAGTGTTTATTTTATCTGCTGGACTTATAGGATCCTTATTTATCTAGGTTAAATTAACCCTTAGCGAACGACCGAAGTTTTCAGAAATAATATATATAGCATATAAACAAATATGGTCTTATATAAAAATGAATGAAATACAAATTACAAAAGTATTATTGGTAAATGGATTCCCAGATGAGATTTCTTTTAAATGCAACATCCAGAATATTTAGTTAAAACGATCCCTTAATATATTCGAATAAAATGTAATTCTATTGATATTCATAACTATTTTAACGACATTGTGCCCGTTTTAAATTTTCAGAAAGAAAAGCCCAAAAATATTTTTTTGTTGCGATTATTGCGGCATCCGTTCGCTAAAGGATGTATGAGATCACTAAAAAATTCGTCATTATTATTTCAGGTTCATAATGCCCAAAGAAGGCATTCCTAAAATAACATCGATTGCAAAATTTTAATACTACTGTCACATTAGTGTCATCAATAGCACGTTTATAAAATAAAAGTTATCAAAAACATCAAAAAAATGTACTCGTTCGCTATTTAACTTCATGGCAATACGACGAACGAAGAAATAATCAATTTGTCCATAAAAAACACTTCAAATTATCAGTGTCGCCGGGCGTATCTCAGTAGGTTAATTACAAAGTTGACAGCTTCATCCAGTAATCGAATACAAATTAATCACGCATATGACTAATTACTTTTACAAGGCATGTCTCGTTACGTACAAACAGTCTTCGTCGCGGCTTTCGGACGTCAGATTAACGAAGAGATTTTGTTAAGTCGAGGAGCCAAGTGCGGAGAGCTGTCAACTTCGGGCATCATTCATAACAGGTTAAAAGTTGTGGTGCAACACATGTGAGCGGATGTGATTCAACATGCAACCTTTTGCATTACGCATACTGGTTCCGTGTATCGAAAAAATTGCCATATCTCCCGTTCTAGTCATGCAAATTTCATAAGGTGCGACTTTCTGCAGAAGTATGAATGAGTCGAGCAGACGTCTTCCTGTTTCTCCAGACGCCCACCATCTCCACTAGAGTAAAACAGCGATTCTCAATACAATGCAATTTCAAGCATTCTATGTTTGGTTCGACGCTAACCATAGTTTAAGCTTTTGACATTATCGAAAGCATGAGATCAATCGGCGTATTCCATAAATTTTAGGAGAAAACTTGCAACACGACTCTTTTGTGGGTGAAAAACACTGAATGAAGTTGGTTCTCGATGCTTACGACCGCCTAAGAAAGCTCGGTACAACTTTAAGAAGGTCAATATATTCTATCGAGCCAAAGTAACATAAGTGTTTATGGTAATGGTCACAGCCAAACAGGAAGGACGCGGGCACAGATTGGGAAGCTCAGAAGGCGACATCTTGTAGGTGGCGACACTACGCCCAACTGCGCTACAAATTCAATAATTTACTGCTCGGCCTGATCCGTTCAGATGCTCTTATAAGGACCCATGGTATGCTAACGAGTCCGTACACCATTACACAACAAAGACCCACATAGCCGCCTAAATTGACAATTATTTCGACACGATTCTCGTAAGAAGGAAGAAGTCCATCAGCCCTTTCATCGTCGGAAGAATGAGCAGCGTCTGGGTGATCCGTGGACGTCCCGTCATGGCACGATCTCTACGATTGCTGCGTCGGCTGCATCCACGAATGGAGATTAATAAATAAACACCTCAGCGTTTATGTGCTATTATTGCATCGTAATCATAGCGCGTTACCCCGTTTGACAACATTGTGTGTATGAACGAATGGGTTATAAGGACAAAATACAAAGAAGGCATGTTTTCATCATTACGACGGCCCGACAGAAGAGAAAATCTGGCGTCCGTCACGAGAGCATTTAATTTGAATCATTTCTTTGGGCTACGCCAAGCGACAATGTTGGAGTACTTCATATTTAAAATATGAATCATTTAAAGCCACTTTTTTTTCAACCGATGTTAAAATTATATGCTTATGCATTAAATATCTGTTAAAGTTACATTTTTCGTGACGTTCAAGCCAATTTGCTTTAACACGCCTGTTGAATTTTAACTTCAAACACAGAGTTTTTTCTCGCATGAATTCAAATCTTTAATTTAAAAAAATGTTCCGTAGACTTGAATATATGATGATCTGAAGGAGCTATGTCTAATGCACATAAAATGTGTAACAAAACTCGTCAGCTTATGGTGTAAAAATCCTTTACAATACGACCAAATACAAAGTATCAATTTTTCAAGAGTTAATCCGGATTAAGGTGCTTGAAATGCTTTTTGTCTACTAAATAGCCACTGTTTTCTTTGGAGGACATTTGAGTAAAATGTCCATTTTTCGTTTTCAACAATCAAATGCTTAAAAAAACACTGCAATCCTACTTTTTGTTGAAGCAATCAGTGCGCGCTGATCAATTCGATCGTGCGGAACCCAAACTTTTCCACATATATTAAAGGCATGTTTAGGTATTTGACCAGGATATTTGGACTATCCGGGACAGTTTATAAATAGTCATCCTTGAATTTCATTTGAATTCGTATTTGTATAATTATTTTAAATGGTTTTAAATTTTGAATATTGTTATAAGTCAACCACTAATAAGCGACCCCTGTCTATATTAACCATCCCGGCTTTTATTTTTTCAGAACTAAGAAATCAAACTAAGTCTGGTTTGAGACAATCCTTCGGAAGAATTAAAACTTAATACAGTGAGATAAATTCCACAATGGCAAGTATTTTATGAATTAATTCACCAAAACTTATATTCAAAATCAATTTACACTGTTTGCCTATAATATTATGTTACTAGATTGCGTACCACTGTTCGATGAATGGTAAATTGTTTTATAAAAATGCTGTAATGAGCAATGAGTATGAATTTTAAAGGTCGAATCGCAATTCATGTTATGCGAATAAGCCTAGTAGAAAAACCTAATTTCAAGATAACGATGTATCACGCTTATCCTGTCGGGATGCAGCACTTTAGTTTTAAAGTGCATCAGGCAGGTCGAGTCGACACGTACCGGTAATGACATCCTTTGAGACATCCTGATGATGCTGAGAATCATTAAGGGTCATTCCTTCGTACCGAAGCAAACCACGACGATGCATCGAGTCATTACGATTCGATTATACCAACAAAAGGCCAAACGAGTGTTACATGACCAACTGGATTACCCGTCATCACATACTAATAAATGCCACGATCGGGTCCCTTAATCGATTCCAGTCGTACATTTTGGACCTTTTTGAATCGTCGATTATCATTACGTGAGCGCAATCAACCAAACTAGATAAAAAGAACGAGCATAACATCGCGGTAGCACTTGGGGCGGATTGCTTGAGTAATAGCTTCGTAATATTTTTTTTCTTGGACAAAAACAAGCAGCACTTGATATGTAATATACGACATCTCATTACAAAACCTATTAAGTGTGATGAGATTTTTAAAAAATATTTACAACCCGGCTGTGAACGTTATCAGACACGATTTCGCACCGAAATTTTAAAACGTACGATCAACACATAGCATTGCACAAGCTTTATTACTCCCTATATCCGTATAATATGCAATAAAATTTTATTACTTCAGTTACGGTTCAATTTTCGGTGTATCGCCGAAAGTTCACTCTTCAGGTTTTGTTTCGGAGCATGTTTCGTTAAACATTGATTTAAAGATCTTTGCTGTAAAAAGGCATAAACAATACGAGAAGCACGTCATAAAAACTCTGCAGGTTCGGGCGTTGTATTTTATTTCATTTTGTTCGATTTATTGGAGTCGTATATGAAATATACCATATTGCGCCATTTGTGGAAATAAATATGGATTGTAAATAAGGTTGCGCTTTAAGGAGCATAAATTGACTTAACCCCTTGGATGCTGGCATGAAAAGGGTCATATATTAGTCTGGGAGCCCTCAGACGCAATAAAACACAAACGTTATTTTTTTTACCCCCGCAAAAATAACAACAGCGAAGATTGTGATCATTCATTCTTAAAATACACTAACGCTTCTGTACTGGATACATTTTAAAAGCGATCCTCAAATGTGTATTCAAATTTAATTCATCTTCCAACTCGATAGATCGAGTTTTCAATATAAATTTCTTCTCCTTCCAATATCATCATCATCAACTATGGGACTCTTCAATGTCCATTCACAGGAAGGGGTTACGTCCATCTCCATTATAATTAATAAATTTATCATAAAAGTTAATAGCATTAAAAATATTTGATAAAAAATTACATAGGAAAAATAAAGAAAACACTCGAAACGGTTTTTGAATGATGAAAAACGTAATTAATTAGTATTCAAAGAGGCATTACCGGATTAACAGATTATCTAAATCAGGGGTCGTCAACCTTTTTATGCCTACCGCCCACTTTTGCTAACTTTTCATGGTTAAAATTTCCTTACCGCCCACCAACATATGTAGCTATATTTTCAATCCAGTATGAGTGAAAAAAAATTTATAAGAAAAATTTGGGAGATTTGAAAAAAAACAAGTTTTTATCACCAACATTTTATTGCAACAAAAAATAGTACGTATATATAAATACATACTGAAAAAAAACCAGAAATATACATACTGAAAAACAAGAAATTTAAAAAATCATATTTAATAACTAATGAGAACCTTGAGCCTGATGTTGTGTGACTAAGTATTTTATATCTGGTTCAATTTTCGTTAAAAACAATCGAAGATCTCCTCTTTCAGTGATTTTGAGGCGATTTCTTTGTTTTGTCATGATGTTATTCACGACACTGAAACCTGCTTCGACGAGATAAGATGTGGGAAAGGGTATTAGAATATCTTTCATCTTTTCCCACATTTTTGGATACAAATCAGGCATTTTTTTATTTTGCCAAAGTTTTTGGCTTCCCGAAATATTGAAAACATTTTTGCTTTCCTCGTCATATTTTAATTGCAACAACTCTTCTTGATAAACTACATCGACCTCATCCAAATTTACGTTGAAAGGATTTATCATCCAATTGTATGTCACTAAATTTATAATATCTTTGAATCTTATTTTCATATCAATTTTTAATTCAGTGATATGACAACTAAACCTTTCGATTTCTTCTTGCGTTATATCTTCTTTTATTGATAATAATTCGGGAAATTGATAAAATTCTCCCTTCAGAAGGTTACGATGGAGAATCTCAAGTTTTTCAATAAATAAGGACACAGTATTTTTACAGCTAATCAGTGTTTTATTGGCACCTTGAAGCTGCAGGTTAATTTCATTAAATCGTTTGAAAATATCTGCCAAATAAAAAGCATCATGCTTAACCATTTTCAATTGTTGGTAGATTTCTCCTTCTCGATTTTCCTCAAAAAACTGCATGATACTGTCGTATAATGCCACAAAGCGAGACAAGCATGCACCTTTAGAGAGCCAACGAACTTCTGTGTGTAAAAGCAGCCTGATAAATTGCTCGTCATTGTCCTCGCACATAAGTCGAAATATTCTATCATTTTTAGCATTAGATTTGATCTTATTGACCGCCTTAATTATTATATTTAACGATGAGTGTAGACTTGCACTTAAAGTCTTAGCCACGAGATGTTGTCTGTGCACCACACAATGAACACATAAAACGTTTGACACTTCTTTCTTCAAATAGGCAGTGAATCCACGATAACATCCAATCATTGATGGTGCTCCATCAGTAGCACATGCAATGATATTGGTCAATGGTATATTATTTTTTTCAAAGTATACTTTCACAGCATTAAATATTGATAATCCCTTTGTGTCCGAAATTAGATTCACAGTGAATAACATTTCTTCTTGGAGTTCATTATTATCATCAAAGTATCGTACATAGACCATCAGTAGAGAATTATTATCCAAAATAGTAGACTCATCCAGTTGTATGGAAAATGAAGTGTTTTGTAGAATAGTGACAAGCTTTCTTTCAACGTTAATTGCCATTTCATCAATTCTTCTCCTAACGGTAGTATCACTCAGGGGAAGTGTTTTTAAACTATCAGGTATATCCAGGTGCATTACAGTGGTTATGAATTCTTTTATGCAGGGTATTATCAAGGTTTCTCCAATGTTATGGCTTTTGCCGGTTTTTGCAATTAAATTTGACATGTGATATGATGCTATTAATCCATCTTCATTTTTTGCATTTTGTTTTTGAACCAAAGTCTTCATTGTAGGACGATTTTGAAATCTTTTAAACAATTCTTGAAAATATCCAATTGACTTATTTTGGTATTCTGCATGCTTTGAAGCAAGATGGTCTCTCAACCGACATGGCTTCATCGCTTCATTGGAAAAAGTCTTCTGGCACAGCAGACACATTGGAAGCAGTTTATTATGAGGTGCTTCGATGAAACCCATCTGCAGGTATTCTGGCGAATAGCCACGGGCATATTTTTTCTTTTGAGACATGGGAACACTATTGTAAAAAAGTTATTTAACTTTAGCTTATCACGAATATAAATATGTAGGTACTGCCTACAATTAAACACTACACTTTGTTTTGAACGGATTTCTTGATGTCAGGATTCTTTGAAGACACACGGGCAGAAAGTTTCCCCGAAGTGAAGCGAATTTGGAAGTAAACCGTCGAAGAGTTTTGAAACGAAGCTTGTTGAAGACCGATGTGTACTGCTTGTGATAATGTGATGGACTGCCAGAATTTCTACAATTTTGTCAATATTTAACTATCGGTAATTTCGACTTATTTTTTTTTGGTAAGATTACCTTGACTTCTCAAAAATTACAAAGGATTATCGTCGTATTGAATAAAGAAAGGTCTATACATCTTACTTATCCAAAACAGCTGCGCATCTCATTATTTTAATACGTTTCGCATAGATAAAGCCATCATTTCAGCCTGCGTCCGCTAGGTTCCCAGGACGAAATTCTAAGAATTTGCAATTAGGCACGAGTTACTTTCTAAATGTAGCAATGAAAAAAGGTAATCCGATCGCAATATGTTTAGTAGATGGATGAAGAAAGCTATGCCGAAAAATAAAAATTGTGAAATGAAATTATCAAAGATTTTTGGGTAAAAGCAAAAATCTCCCACAGCCCACCACGAAAGCCCTTACCGCCCACTAGTGGGCGGTACGGACCAGGTTGACGACCCATGATCTAAATGAAGTTTTCTAATCTGGTTGAGATCAAATTTACTATTAAAATTAGTTTGAATAAGTTGATAAATACAAACAACTGTCGGTTTCGCACGTTTTTGATATTAAAAACCTGAATTAATTTGATAGAAATTTTCTATAAATCTAGCAAATGTTTATAAAACCAAAATGAGATTCAGTTTGGATATCAAGCTAAAACATAATAAAGACCTTGGTTTAAATTATTTAAGAGATATGTGGTATGTATTGTAATATTAATATGTAAAACATCAAAATAATATTTTGCACTGGACCCTGCAGAAATTACTATGATTATGTTAAAAAGATACTCGTTAAGAATTATTGAGAATTAACACCATTTGCGCGAGCTCCCGACACCCACGAATTATAAAGCGAAAGTATGCTGGAGAAAATTATGCATTTCCTCAATAAAACGTAACTGTAATTGCACTGCATCATCAGACGTAGAAAGAAAATTATCTCCGAATCTTGAGCAATGCTCCTTTGAAATAATTACACGGCGAAACCGATGCGAGGGTATAATTATTTATGATGTATATCGGCCGTCGATATTTTTTGAGACTTTCGTCCATCGGTGGTCGATGTTAGGAAACGGGTTAAGGGCACAAGGCAGTTTCGCGCAAATTTCGCCAATTTCTCCAATTAACACTGACCCATTTCCGCTCCGGAAGTTAATATATCTCTCGCACGCACCGAAAGTAAAACGGCCGATTTCTGATCATAACGACCAATAAAAGCCCAACTCGGCCAGAATGAGTGTTTATTTATAAACAAACGATACCACAAGAGAGCGCTGGCCTCGAATAAAAATCGACGCAAATGACCGAAATCACGAAAGCTCCCCCAAAGCTTAATTTGACCGGTTAATCGGTGCGTTGAGGTTCAAAATAATCGGGTCGTTAATTAAAAAAAGCTCTCGAGAATAACCGAAAAAACGGGCCTGGAACTGCAAGCCGAGGTCGTTTTTTCGAGGCGACGTAATACGAACCATATTTCAATTTTATGGCTTCGCTTTTCCACGTACGAAAAGCCACGCGAGCTAAGGGATAACCGGTCGGGTAAATTGGTTCGTTTTCGTTGAGGATACGAACTGGATGATTTTTTAACTTTCGCTGGACGATCGTATCAATCAAGGCGTCTTTCGGACTTAATTGACAACAATCTGTAATCAGCCGAGGGCCATATTCTTGACACAGTTTTTTTATTCGCTAATATATGCATATCGAAAATCGACAGCGTTCTCACAGACAAGAGAGACCTTTTTAATATTACAAAACTGATAAATAACATGCAGTCTTAAAATAACAATCAATCAGCAATGCAGATCCAAGCAATGACACTTGGGATAATTTGGAAAATCAATGACAAATATTTTTTGTATTTGTATTAATTCTCAGGCGATAATAATAGATTTATAATCTAATATCTATCATTATAATAATAGAATAATAGAGTATGTGACAAATTAAAATTAATTTGGGGGTGCGTGGATAACGTTAGGATTGATTGAGGAATTATTTGCTCAATTTTGTCTAGAAAATGATAAAAACTATAGTCGCATTCAACATAACACGGAAATTGAGGCTCTGATGAACTGCTGGATGAGGAAACTTATTTCAGGCACAATTTAAATGAATGAAGATTTGCCCGCTTATTGTCAGCATTTCATTCTGACATCAGCCAAAGATTTGAAGATACTCTTCATTTGATTTTCCTCAATTAGATATTAGATCCTTTTGCAAGTAGACCTAGAAACACAGATGAATCCATACGAATACAAAAGCAATTTATTAAATTATATGGTTAAATTTGCAATTTTTCTATTGTGCAGCTATGTAGAACTATTTCGCTTGGAGGTTCATGATCAGGTTTTTATCAGGACACGATTAATGAAGTTGAGCACGGTCTCTCATGAGTGACTGAATTTTCAAAAATAATTAATATATCATTTAAAATGAATGATAATCCTATCCTATCTTCAGCACGCGTGGAAGAAAAATAGGAAACCATCACATGAAAAATTATTTCCCTGGAAGTCTCCTGAAGACAAAGATTGCCTACATTTGATAACTGATATGACGACACCCGAAGAAGAAAAATATGCTAATAATCAATAATCAGAACACATTAATTTCGATCAATGCATGATGATTTAAAACAATTAAATTCGACAAATATTATTGAAAATATGTTGATATATTAAAGGAGTGTCAAAATGCCATTTTTCCAGCATTAACATTTTATCAACTTGTTTGCTAAGAATGTTGAAAACGATTATGGGATGAAAATTACTAATTTCACGAACGGCGTCCACATAAAATTAAATTATAAAAATCATGTAATGAAGTCGTTAACATCGAATGACATAAAAATTTAAACGCTCGTCATAAAGCCTATTAATTACACCAATTATGTACTTGCTATAGTGGTAAATGTTATGGCTCATAATAAAATGCTCCATTTATTTTATTTCATTATAAGCAGAAATTTTCCCCGATCTCGCATTTATAGAAAGGCAGCATTGGACGCATTTATAACTGAAATTCGCAATTTAAAGTCTTGTAAATATTTGATTCATTTTGACTGAACATTGAATGTCGCGTGTATCGCATCGTCCAAAGATGGACAGGAAATGTTAAATCATCGCTGGATGCGATAAAAGCAATTACACGAAGGCTTGTAATTTTATGAATACGGCGGAGCCGGACTCGAAGACTCAAGAGGGCACAAAAGCCTTTGTTGAGAGTTTATTTCCGAGGCAAAGAGTGGATCCTCCGCCCACATCTTCCCTCTCTCTAAGGCCAAACCAGGCTTAAGGAAACAGGTGAATAACTAACTGCACCTCTACAAGTCGAGCCAGTGAGGTGCTTCGAGTAAAATTCCATGTTGCGGCAGATAATACATGAAATATGAGTATGGTCCAGAGGGGCGACCATCCGGAGGAATTCCTCGAAAACCGACCGTGGTGCATAAATTTCGCGGTTTTTACCCATCTAGAAATGAAGAGTTGGCACAAACAACGATTTAAATGATAGCATTTGCCAACAATTTAACCATGTGTCGCCGGACTTGGCGATGCTTGAACATAAAACCGATGTGTTTTTGCGCCGAGTTCCCGCGATATCGTTACTTATGCAAACAAACCCCACATGTTTCAGCATTATTCATTCATAAAAAGCGTATTTAAATCGTAAATATTAAACAGTTTTTTGTGTGGGAAAGACTGGACAGGATTAGAACCATTTTCAGCAAAAAGCATCGAAGAGACAATCCTTGACTTTTAACTAATTCCCAATTTTTTCATGGACGACTTTTATATAATAAAAAAAAATACTATCAGACAGTTCAATGATTTAATCATAACGATGTATGTTTAATCATGCTAGATGAGTTCAAGTTTACAGCACAATATGATTGGTACTATATATATGAAAAAAGCAAATAACTTCTTACAAATCAACGCTAAAGTGATAAATTTGAATGAATTACACCCAAACCTCACTTTAAGGTCTCAATATGTTCCGGAAAAGTTGGCCGTAAAATAGAAAAGTTGAAACTAAACAGAAGGTCGTTAACAGTACAGCATTTTTTGGTCGTATAACGAAAATTGCGGGTCGTAAATCGAAAAAGTGTCATAATTAAAAAAAGCCGTTAAAGCGAAATGCCGCATAGAGAGCAGTTACAATTTCAAAACATTACTTATTTATTCGTAATGAATAAAACTGAGCCAAGATTTTTCATCATACGTCAAATCTATAAACGCTGTGTAAACAGAGTAATCATATAAATTGGCATAATTCAAAGAATTTTGTTTGAATATGGGCACCATTCAGAGAATATTATCTTAAGCCAAATTTGAATGATTTCGAAAAAAATGGCATTTTCAAGGCTAAGCTCTCAGATGTTTTCGTATTCAAATAATTCAAGCCGCATTGTGTTTATTTAGTGATTCATTACGAATTTGGTTAACCTCAACGACTCAGAACCCTGAACAGAAGCTCGCACAAATTATAGCATTTACAATTTCAATATTAGTTTTAGAATATATTAATGTAAGGGACAATAATTCACCTTGTTATTTTTATGGATTAAATTAGAATTTAAGTTTTGCGGGTCTAAATCGTTATGTATCGGAGGGTTGATCTAAATCTGATTGGGTTGTATTTCTCCTTCAGTTTTACATAAATCCCTTTTTGGTCCTTTGTAATGGAATATTTTCTATATATAGTGCAGTGTGTGGGTTTTGCAGCATGTGTTTTGTTTAATTAAATAAAGGATCAAGTGATGGATAGTGGGTCACGTACAACTACGTGACCAACGATTCGAGTCAGATTCTTCAGAAGAAATCTGCGTATCGGCAATAATATTCTTCCATAATATTGTGCTGCTATCCTCATCTTCAGATCACGATGTAAAAATATACGATTGGATGAAATAAGGTCCATTGATAATGCGTAGGATGCAAGATTTGATCTATCTTCACGGTTACATTGTGGTCGAAGACCGGTCTATCTTCGCTGTTGGGAGGCAATCTACTGCTTTAAAATATATTAATAATTTATTAAGAGCCACACTATCGATCGACAAAAGCATAATTAATGGCCTCAATAGGAAAGTTCATTAAAATTACAAAAATATAACGGAGCGTCAATCGATCCGATTGCATTGTCTTCATCTCGTACATTAAGATCATTGTTGAGGATTGAGGAGTTGGATGGAATTTCATCTTTGACAGATATCTAGATGGCCTACATTCTGAATGGGCAGAAATAAATGTTTTAAATGACAGTGGTAAACGAAGTGAAAAGACTTGATAATATCATTGATACAGATGAATAAAACGACTTTTGTGAAAGTGCAACGGAGCGGATGCAAACTTTGAAGTGCTGCTTCATTCTAACATAAACACATTCAACATATCCAACATATTGAAAAGCGCTTATCATACATTTTTATGTATGATATATGACCCAATGCAGCATCTTGTGATCTGATGTCAAATCAACAACTTTCAAACAGCGTCACGTTTCCGGCTTTTAATATTTATATAAAAAATTATCAGAAGAGCAATAAAAGGTCACTAAATGGTTAACCGGTCTTTCAGCTTCTATACGCATTTTCAACTGATATCATCAAAGCACGCAATTAGATTCACATCTCATTCTCACAGGCGAAATAAACTATATCATTCTAAATTAAGGCTCGTAGTTACTAAGTGTTCTATGCATTAATTTATCGTTTATGGAAATTAATCCGAATACGAAGGGATGGGTTTTAAATCAAGTGATGTTTTCCAACTCTACGTATGATATTAACATATATACATGAAACCCGTTTACAAGTAAAAAGGGTCAAGAATGGTTCAAAAACTGAAGATTTATAGGTGTGCTGTTAGATAACATGGGTTATTAAGACTGTGATTAATGCTATATTTACATGGGATAATTTAAATAGATACATTTAAAACTATCAAGTACAAAATGTTAGTGTTTTAAGAGCCACTACATTTTTCAACTTTGATATTAGAACTTAGATTATTGATATATAAAATATGTCTCTTTATAACATAGATAATCCCCACAGTTGATTGATTACTAAAAATTTGTTATACGAACTATATAATTAGTATAAACAACTGGGATAGGTTCCAAGAGTACGAAAAACTTTTTAAGTTTCATTTAGAATCTAAAGAAATATTTTTTGAAACAAATATGATCTAAAGCTTTATATAAAATTTTATTGTAATTAGATCTTAAAAAAATCATTGTATGAAAAAAAAAAGCTTTTATGAAATTTTCTCTTAAATTATGTTCTTATTTGAGTAGTAAGATCTTCGTTTTAAAACACGTCCAATTGTAAATATTTTATATCTATAAATTTAGCAAGTTTTATTATTGCATCCTTTGTTTCCAACCAGCTGGATTAGAATTACACGTTGAATTAATTCTTAATATTTTTTCCAACACGCTATTAATTTTGACAGGTCTTCTTTCTTTAAAGCTTAGGTTTCCAAAATGGTTCCTATGGACTCCCGGGGATCTTTGTGACTGATGAGGGTATCAATTCAAATTAAATAAATTATTATGAAAGTTTATATACAAATAAAACTTGGGAGGAGAAGAAGGCTCTTAATTTCCAAATCTTTTAAAACTACGAAAAATATGAGGTTACAAGTTTTTCTACGAACCACTTTAAAGTGAAACCGAGTACCGCGTAATTCAAGGGATGAGCATGTCCCTTGAATAAGCGATGCTAAAATAATTTCCAACACAAATTTTAAAAAAATACTAAATTATTTCACTTGAGGGTTCATAGTCAGCTTATTGCTATACAACATAAGTTTGGGAATCACAATTTTAAAGGATGAAGTTATAAGAATAATTCACTCCAAAATTATAAAGCATCTCTATAACTTCAATAGATTAATCGTAAACCTTATACCTTATAATAAGTTATGTATGAATGAACTTTACATATTTAAAATTGTTAATTTTGCCTTCTGACGTCCAATAAAGTGCGATATCCTGATAAATCCGAAGAGAATTTATTCAGCAATGAACTCGTTATACTTTAATATATAAATTATACGCAGCTCAATTTAATGTAATAAGCGGTTATATGGATACCGACGATAAAGTAAAATAATTTAGAATTTATTTCAGGTTTAAGTACACCGCCATTGGATGCATTCTCTAAGGACAATATGCGCATTATGGTGAATTTATCTATGCACATTATGGCGAGCTACGGAGCATAAAGTAAATAAGTAATAAATTGTCCTTATTGTCTTCTCCAACAATGAGAAAAATAATTGATCGCCTTTTTTAATATGGAAAACATCGTCCAGGATAATAAGATGATTAACGTATTTGTTTCGTCCGTTTTGTAGTACCATACTTTGTAGTAAATCACTAAACCAAAAGTGGTAAAGATAAACGCGCTTTAATTACTGGATACATTGAGGGTTTATATCGTTGCAGAAGAGCATCGTTATTAATGGGCTTCTGGCAAAAAGTTGACATGATAATGGGTTAGATGAGCTTAAAAGGAAGGCAAGTAATTAACGAAAACGTTTACTTTAGCTCGTGAACTGAGAAAACCGAGCCATTGTTCCGATGTGGTCGTGCTGGTTTTCTCTTTACTCTTGATACACAAAGACAATACGCATTAATTGCAAACCGATCGAATTTTCGTATAATCGATAAAATGCGAACGGCTCTAACCTCGATCTTAAAAAATGCTTTCTATTGTACTACCGAAGTCAGTCAAATCGGTGCTGGAAGATGGCGAGATATGAAAATAACGATTCATTTTACTCTTGTAGCTCAAGATGGATGGACATACACACAAAGAAGTCGTGAGTTGGTAAAAATACGGTTCGTGGATCTTGTTAGTGTAACAAAATAAATATATAAATGAAACTATCAAGATGTGTTGAGGTCAAGAGATAGCAACTTCGTTATAGGTATTTGATCATCAAGACAGTTGTGGCATATTCTTTTAACTGTACCAGAAAATAGTGCTTAGAATATAATTCAATTTAATAGAAATTATCTCTACGCATAAAAAGCTCAGAATCAAACACTTGTATGATACATGTCGCGCCAAACTAAGTGTTACCAATTTAAAGCCCCATAACATTGAATTTCATACGCATGTTGCTAAATATAACCAACTGGTTTGATTCCAATCATATATTTCCATTATTTACCGTTAGCTATTTTTATTGAAAAAATCACGACCTAGATTGGTTCTAGCATTCTCTTTGCCATTCACTGTTCTGAATATATTGGTGGGCTTTAAATCAAACACTATTTATGTATTTGTTCTAAATGCTAAATAGCTTTTTTGCTTTCAAATCAATTTATAACAATATGACATGGTTACTTAAGCCTGTTTAAAACGAATTTTCCAATAATTCAATTCTAAGTGTTATTCTACAAAAAATGATATATGTACATTGCAATTCAATTTAGAGTTATATCTTCAACTTAATTTAAACAAGGTTTTAGTAAAATATCAATTTACCTCGCAGACGACTTGTCGTTAGATAACGGCTAGAGTATTATTCAACAGCGACTTACCTAGAAATAAATAAATAAATCATATTAATTGAGGTAGATTTTTTAAAATATTAAATTGCAATATGAATGCCATATATTTTAAAATTGTTTTAAATTTCTTGTGACCGGGTCAAAGAGTCGTGATCATAGACTGCACAGGTGAAATTTTACGCCGCGTGCATCTGGAATCATCGCATATTGGGAATAATGGATCGTCGTCCAAGTTGGAGATGATTCCGAGCTGATATGCTCCATTAGTAGATTTCATGATATGCCAAATCGTGCTGGAGAAGCCGGAGGAAACGCTTCGATCCTAAGTCATTAAATGCCACACCGAGACATTTTAGGCGCGTTTAGATTGGAGATTATTTGATTTTTTGTATTGTATTTTCTGAAAATCACACGTCTCCCCCCAATGCGAGATAATGTGCGAATACTTTATTGTGTCGTAAATGGTTAATTGGCGCTATTAATATGAGACAATAGCGGAACCGAGTGTATTGTTTCAATTAATGCACTTCTGCTATCCGATGCACTTATGTTACATCGCACTTAGACCGCGTCGTCGAGACCGAAAGGCTTTTAGAAGTCAGTGGCACATAATAGGGACAAGTCTTCTATAAGGTTTCAACTGTGGAAGCTAATGTGTATGTACTGGCGCTCTTACTGTGTCACTCAATTAACAGGGTTACAAGGCTCTGTGTGATACGATTTATTTATAAATATTCTGTGTGTATTTGATGTTGAATGTATCGATTTGCAGATAGTAAAAATATCATCAAGTATCTGCAAGAACAAAAGCTTAATTTGGCGGGCCACCCTAAAGCTCCTGAAATCCCTTGTTCTAGCCTCGCGCCCGCAAAGATAACCTTTGGAATTCCGACCGTGGAATCGAAATTTAAACGTGATTGGAATAAAGGCAAAAGTCTGAAGGGTATTTTAAGAATTTTCCATTCGTTCTGGTCTCTTTGTGATGCTCGCTAAAATATCAAGTTCCAAAATCTACGGTCGCGGAGGCGAGCTTTGCGTCGCTCTCTCTGTACATAATAAATAATGTATTCTGCAAACAAACATTTGAGCTAACTAATTTCTGTTTGTTTAAGTTGTGAAGTGATTTTATTTATATAATGAGTCATGGCAGCGAAAATGCGCTTTATAACATAATTTTGTTTGAACAAACTTCATGCTTTATTTACCTCAATTAAGTGTGGGATGAAGCTAAATAGAATACGCAGCCAGCGAGCTTTTGCCATATTTGACAAGTCATTTTCAAATTATACGAAATCCATGTGAAATACGTGAAATAGCAAAGATTTTGCAGAGAGCTTAATAAAACGCCAATTAATATGATTTATTAACTATCTTAAAAACAACCAATTAAATAGCACACATACTGATTGAACATCAACGAACCTTTAAATACCGATTCATCCTGAGAGCAATTTTTTACAGATTATCTGATTTACTGTACGTAATCATCTATTATTCTTTACGTAGTCAATAATATCCGTTAATGTCTATATCTACAGAATTTACTCTATCTATCAGGTCAGTCCAAAAATTCGTGCGCATTTTCAAGATTTTTTAAATAGTGTAATATATTTTGACAGTGGACAGATAAAGATAAGCAAGCAATTCCAACAGCAAAGGCGTCTTTACACCCTAAAAATAATCTTTTAAGTGTTTGGTGGGATATGTATGGTATGATTTATTATAAACTTTTAGAACCAAATCAAAACATTAATGCAGATATTTACAATGGCGTTTGGTAAATATCAAGAAAGTTTGTTTCATCATGATATACAACTCAAATAACGCTGCAAAAAGTTAGTGGATTTAATTGGGAGCTTTTTCGCATCCTGCTTACTCCCTGGATATTGCCCCAAACGATTTTCACTTATTTCATGCCTTACAATTTTTTTTTACTAGGAAAAAGTTAAATTCTAAACAGGATATACAAAATGGAATTTCAAGTTTTTTTTCCATCAAAACCAGTGTCTTTCTACAGCAATGGAATTAAAAAACCACCTGTAAGATGGTGAGAAATTGTAGACAATGGAGGAAAATATGTCATTGATTAAAAATGTTAAATTGTGTTTTATTTAAACTTTAAACCCAAAAATGCGCACGAACTTTTGGACTAACCTGATGGCTATTATTATATAGCAGGGCTTCGAGCTAAGCCAAAAACTGTAACGGCTGCAAAGATTAGTGGCTGCATTATGATGATTCCGACAGCAAAAAATATCAATTTATCATCACGAGTCTTAAAATGATGAAGCAATGAGTCAATATTGTGGCTCTGTACATCCACGCGCTGGTTTATTTTCATCTTCTCTAATTATTGCGCCTTGTCATCTCAATAACTTCCGGATGATGAACATTTTTAACACGCAAATGACGCTACCATAACTTTGCACAATCTAAAAATTATTCCAGAAGCAAAATCATCCAAAACACGTTTTGTTATTGGCGTCATTATTATAAGAATGAATTACATAAATAGCCTGTGGTCAAAATATGTTAGGCTACAATTTATGCAATATTTTTTGGATCGATATTCATCACAACCTATGGTTCTTGAACGATTTGCAGTAAAATATTGACGACAATTTTCTCGAGTTCAATATTAAAGGATTTGAATGTTTGAAGTTTTAGAAATCGCATCTCGCCATACGTTCAATATTAAATAAATATCCTTAGCAACTAAAGTGTTTTTGCAGCAGATTGAGCCAAATACAGAATTTTATTGCGTAAATACCCATATAATACAGTAATACAGCAAGATTTTTTATCGTAGCCTATTTTCGCCGATGGTCAAATTAATGGAAAATCGATAAAAAAGCCGTTGTAAATTTTTATTTCTTTATTTGAAAAGCCGTAATTGTTTATCGATCGAGACATTAAGCAGTGATTCTCTGAATGGCGATGTTATTTTTAGCGAAATGTATAAAATTTGCGCGTATTGAACATATAACTGTGACTTGTAGTGTTTAACCGTTGAAAGAATGGCTTCCATTTCAGAGGCGGTTAACCTTTTATGCGCACCGTTAATATTGGATGAATATTTTTTGAATTATGCAAATATTAAAGCTTATCGAGTGTTCGAATGGAGTGAAACGGAGAGAAATTCAAAAAAGCTCTTCCACGACTACCGCTCGGCTATGTGCAAGTATAACATCGCAAACGGCCGGCCATGGCCGTAAAGGCAAACAAGAAAAGAATTTATTCAATTATATTTTTTTATGTAGCGCTTAGCATTAATACGCGTATTAAAAGACCCTTTTAATGCAAATATACATATAGAGCATTACTTTTAACGATGACAAGGGTCATTACTAGGCATACTTCGGAGTAAGTATTATAGTGGTATTATTATACGCTTTAGCCCTCGGATCCTCGCAAACTACCAAATAAGACCGTTTCGGAATCCATCCCGAGTCTCGCAGGACACAAAGACCGCGCGCAGAGAGGAATTATTTTCCTGGAGGATTTTAAAATTTACTGCCTCCCGTCGCAGATGTGATTCATTCGCAACGTTTGATGTGGCTTTTGGGATATCGGCCGTCAGGATCTGAGGACCTCGTCGCCAATTTAGCTAGCCGCATGATTTACTCGTCCGGATGAAATTCCTCGACGACCGTTGCAAAAGCCACAAGGTTGCCGACCCCTATTCCAGTTGAGTTACCTGAGGCCAGGTTGCGACACGGCCGAGATGAGTCACCGCTATTTATAAGAACGACTTGGAGCGGCGTCCGCCGACCTGGCGGGACTCCTCCTGCAGCAAAAAGTTGCTCTTGCAGACACTCAACCCTTGACAAACACTTACGTGATCCACATAAAAGTCTCTGCTAATCAACCAATGCCTAATTATAAAAATCACACGTCTACGACCCGATAATATCGGCAGGGAGTCGAAGAGGATGAGACTCCCGCCTAATAACGCGAGGCTCCTTCAAAGATAGTGGTAATGAGTCAATTACAATAAACATGCTAAGATTATAAATACCAACATAATTGCTTCTCGAGGAATAAATGCTAATTATTACTACCCAGATAACCATTGTATAATGCGAAGACCAAAGTGGAATACGCAGATAAAAAATACATATTTAAATACACGATAAGCCCCTTTAAATCATAAAATTTTAATGCTGAAATAATTGGCAATTACTGTTGATACATTTATGATAAAGATTTACGTGGCAAAGAGCGTTATAAACATAACCAAGACATTCAGACAAAAAAAAATCTTCTTGTTGTACAACATCCCTTAGTCGGATATAGTCAATTAGCACAGATTATGGCAGATTTATTATGTGATAGTGTTACATTTGATTTCAACACATAATATAATTAGCACCTTCTTAGCCCTTTTAGTGCCGATTGAGAAAACTGCACTTGAGCGAAGATTACCGAGCCAATTTGATAAGATTTGAGAAAAAAATCAAATTCAAAAAGGAACACATTACCAAATAAAGATAAAATTAATTAATGCCAATGGTATTTCGATATTTGTTTGTATTCGAATATATTTGCCCTTTTCTTATAATTTAAATTTATTTCGAGAGAGAGAGCATCGGCACTTTTCGCAAATGTTAACAACGACGATATATCGTTGTTCGGAAAATTAAGATGAAAATATCAAAACCGTTATCGAATACAGTCGATCTCAAAGGAATATATTTCTAGATTAAGGATTTTTCATGTGGTTATGTTTGGATAGGAATATTTCAATGGGAATTTTAGACAAGTTCTATAAATGAGTAGCAAAATGATAAATTTGTATCAAGATAATCTTAGATGGATCTTAGATGGAATAATCCAAAATAAAACAAATCAAATTCAATGTCAAAATGAAACTCGGACAGTTACATTTTCGGCCATAATAAACGTGTCCGGGTTTCACTTTGAGCTTTTGACATTGAGAAGACAAAATTAAATACGATAAATCATAATTTTGCACAAATTCAATGACCTAAGATTATATGCAGAAACATCAACAGCATAAGAGGACAGGTGATCGCCCACTTATGTTAGGAAAATGACAGTATGAATATGATGATTCGTATGAATGAAAACACTTGCCAATGAGGTCGAGTGTTAATATTAATAATAACGATTTTTGATCAACGAACGGTTTCTATTAAGACTTGTTTAAGATGAATTTAAGCGGATTTGCCATTCTTGTAAAGATGATGCGAAAATATATGATGATGAGGATGAGTCGCCCCCACATCGCGAGTGTCACCCAACTTGTCAATGTTGAAAAATATTTGATCTTGTATTCCCATAATCCACGCTACAAATTTAATTCCTTGATGATTTATAATATATTTGACGCGTTTATAAGTCTTTATCTAAGCCAGACATCTCCATCATATTGGATGCGAAGCCATTTAATTGTCTTGCATTAATAAATCATCAACGGTTGGTTTATTCGCCGTGAATAGTTTTGCTACCCATTGTTTGATAGGTAGTATTCTGGAATAAACTGTTACATCAACGATGATATATTTCAACCGTTCGGCTTATAGACAGATGGTTGGGCACCTTTAATGTGTATTAGCTTCGCATGTTGTATTTGAATTGAGCGACAATTAGTCCTCTGCTAAGCATTCAAATCTATGCAAATCGTGCCTGCTACAAAGGATCAAATCGCATTTAGTACATTGAACATTGAATCGATCAAATCCTCGAGAGCAATACGATTACATAGGGCGATAGTGAAAGACCCAACGTAGGCGAATTGGAAATTTTGATTTATCGCCGCCATTATATCGAGAGCATAAGACGCTGAAAAGAGTATCGAGCGATACTCTGCTACGCTACTAATATATGCGATAAGGGCGTAATGCAATATTAATGCCTACAACGGATTATTTCATACACCTTAGTTTTCAGGCTCTTGTAGAGGGATAATAACCTTATCTCCATCTACATTTATGGTCTATACCACTAGGCTTCACGCCACATAATAATAATTCCAGATTACGATCTTTGGCGATGCTGCACGCGAGGGTTAAAAGCAACGACCGCTCCGCTGGAAGGACGAGAAGATGTCATCGTGCCTCATGCTTAATGCGGACTTTTACTGCGAGCATATTAAAATTCGCACAGGATTAACTCCGACGGGAGCGTAATTAAAAATAAGAGGGATGCTGACGAGTATGAGGTCTCACGACTGACGAAGAGTACCGAGAAGACCAGTTTCGCCAATGCTACCACCGGTACTGGTCTTCGTCGATGCTGAATCGAAGGCATCCAGTTTTATTGCTGTTACGTGCTCTTTGGATGGCACCTCGTAATAAATCAGGATTATGAAACATTTCTTTTATTAACAATCAACATGGTGATGCTGCGCGAATCAGTGTTGTGATAGATGATAATTCATCATCTTGATATATCAGTTTTTATCACCATAGCTGGCAATTCTTTTTTGTTCCACATAACAAAAACACAATCACATCAATAAAGTGCCATTTTATTGCACAAACAAATCAACGAGTACATTACACAAATATGTGTCCGAGTTTCATTTTGAGATACGGTATATAATAAATTGACATAATGAATTAGTTCTTGAATTATGTACAATAGTACATGTTTGGGTTTATCTCAAAATTAATTAAGTAGTGCCGGACGTCGATATATCATCGATGTCAAAACTCGTGAAAGTTGCAACGACGAAATATCGCCGTGAATGTAGAACGATGTATGAAAATCTTGTTTAATATACACTTAGATCTGTTTTTATGCGATAGCGTCGCATATAAAAAAATACTTGAACTACATAGAAAACTGAGGGATAAGTTCCATTATTTTTGAAAACCGCATAACTTCAAATTCGCATAAAAACAGACCCAAGTGTATAAGTATATTTTGATGGAGTAATTAACTAGTATCATCGACTGCATAGAAAATTAATTTTATTTCAAATACAATATATTTGTCAATGAATAGATGATACTTTTGGCATTTACTAAGATAATATTTCAATTTGATATTATGACATTACAATAATACGGGGTAATAAAGAAAAACAACATCGCCATTTTTTCTAATGATTTTCAATTGAAATTATTTGTGTGATTTTGAACGAATATGAAAATAACATTGGAATTAATTTGTTCTTCCTATATTTGTTAATATGTCCCTCAAACTTTATCTAATTGGCTTCGATCGGGACTAAAAGGTTTAAAATACATCAAATCTGTTGTAAGATTTTTCGACTGTTCGTCGTATGTCATAAAAAAATATATAGAGCCTTTAAGAGCTTCGTATCTAAATTGAACAAATTAAGAAATGATTCATCTCGTCTCTCATCTATTTATCTATTTAAAATTTATGTATGACGTTAAAACGACATAAAGCAGTCGCTTCAAAGGGTTTTAGTGCGTGTATAGAGGATTGCTTCATTAAGGTACATTTATTTATTATTCATTATGTATCCTTTCAACGGCCTCAATTCCTTTAAGATTTAAAAGGATTTGATCGTTCCGGGGACAAGACAAATTTGGAACGACACATTTACGACGTACCATAAACGTAACAGAGCGTGATAAAAATAGCGAATTTAAAGCTCCAATTGATCTCCGTGGATAATCGAAATTTATTATGGTTATTATGGCTTTGTATCATATGCAAAATGATTGTATTTGCCCGTGTAAAAATAGCATTGTGAGACGTGGCTTTGACAGAGATCATGCGCCTATTTACAAAGATGTGACCATTCATTTGTGAATGAATTTTTAGCACTTTTTGTTGTGGTTTGTGATGAAAATGTAGCTTCGTTGAGATTTGAATGAGAAAGGCGTCGTTTGATCATATCGGAATTTGCTCATTAACAAGTCGTGCAATATAGGAAACGTATCGAGCCCGCAATAATGGTGTTAATGTGTAACTTATACGTTAGTCGGCGATAGATAAATTAACACGATTTTCTCTCTAGGTGTCAACGATCACGCATAAATCTTTATTTGGAAATTTCCATATGAGTTTTGGAGGCTCTGTGCGCAAAAAAATGCGAGGTTCGCGTGAGATCGAAGCCTTAAATTCTGAGATGAACGTATTGGATGACGATGAAACATGATCGAGATGCTGTGAATATCCAAACGTAAGTCTTGAACATCTGCGATTTTATTTTTTCGTCTAATCTTAACCCATTTTAACTGAATTCAGATTAAATGCATGTTTGAATTTATATATTTTGCTGAAAAATTAATGTTTGATACGAACGCAATTAAAAGAAAATATTCCCAAAGGCTCCCATACTACCCCCATTTTTCTTTTATCGACTTAATTCTCAGGGAAAAAATCGTCTGATTTGTCACAAAATAATGCCATTCCAGAAATGTAAATATTCTTTATTGTTCCAGAAAACAAATATAATCATTCTAGTACAGTTTTCCATCTGAAGATATTTTCATTGCACCCATATCTACAAAGCTAATTTTTGTTTCAGTCAGTGTTACATATTTGTATACACAATGTAAATCAGGTAAATTATAACATAGATTTAGTATTGTAGGTATTTAAGAAATCATAAATATCTAACTATTCAGTTAATGCATAATTTTATAATAGAGGGTAAGCCTTTTGAATGTAAACCATTCTTCAATGCTTCCGACTACGTGCTATTATGACATCCATATCTCGCACACATTTGATTCCTATTCAAGTATTTCATTTTCATATTTTTAAATATCATATTCCGGGTCTCTTATATGTCAAAAATGTTGAATGCCGTGGAATTCTATATATAAAAGAGGGTTAAGCCCGTTGAAAAATTTTAGCACTTAGCTGCCATATCATTAACGCTTCAATCCACATATTCTACCCCAACGAGCTGGATGCTTTGAATATCAAAAAATGCAGCATTCAGCACATTCCTCGCACATACCGAATAAAATCACACCACAGAAAATTAGAGCAAAAAAGTGATGCAGTGCGAATCGATTTTTTTTCATCCAAAATAAATATCACCGTGCCGCCCGAACCGTGTTAATTCCTTGAAAAAATATTATTCCGTCGGGTGTCAAATATATATTTTTCGGTGGACATATATCGATGTTTTTGGATTATCGCACCACACAGGCGTCGTCGACAAATATTTAAATTGGTGTTTTAGCAGCAAATTTTGAAAGGATATTGGCCTCGCGTATCGGCATGTGCGCATTTGCATTTTTTATGCAATAAACAATTCAGTATATGCAGTTAACGAAGCGTATACTGTAACGTTGCCCGTATAAACGTATATAAACACCATAAATAACCATGCTGAATTGGTTTTGCAAATGTTGAATAACCTTACATGCGGACATAATTCGCGGTTTACTCCTATGAAATTGACCTTTTTTGTTCATGCAGCGCCAAAGAAAAGAACGATGCTCTAACAGCGGTTCTTGCTGAAATCGTGCAAAAGCACGAATTCATTCGATGACAAATCCAAAACATAAAATGCTTGGATCGATTTAGCTCTATTTCGATGTCGTATGAAAAAGTCTTCGTAATATAAGCCTGAGATGCATTAGTGACCTGAACGCAGCCAAAGATTTATTGACAATGATGTTAGAAGATCGACGTTAATTCTTATATAAACAAGCAGGCGCTAAGATTGCTTCTTGACCTGTGTAAATACATTTTCTATCTAATCTAAAAATACTCTAAAAGAAAAAACCTCTTCTGTATTATTTTAAGATCACAACATATCGAATGGACGTAGAATTTTATTACATTTAAAGTTCATGTACGTAGCTATATATTTTGTATGTTATTGGACCGAGTAAAGAAATATCGGAATGGTGCCCTCGGGAATCAAAAGAGATCTTAAAAAAGTCAATAGACCCGCCAGGTAGACGGCATATGAACGTTATATAGCATTAAATGGATATAAAGATGTCTGGAAGCCCCAAAGACCTACAAAGCTCTCATCTTGCAGATAAAAATAAAGAAAGAACTTTAATTAACATCTTAAAACAAAACAGTCATATTTTAAGATTTTATATATGAAAGCTCACCCAAAAAACATCAGAGCGAATGTAACATTAACATTCAATGAATTTAATGAGCATCTTTTCCTGAAAATGTAATAGGATATTAATTAAAAACGATGTTGTACACCCCTGGTTTAACACATACGTGAGGTTCGGGTTTATATTTAAGATTGTGGTAAAACTTTCCAAAACTCTAATCAAGCTTTATCGTAACTCTCTTGTTCTGAAAAAGTTTAAAAATTTATATAATTAATTAGTCTGACAATATTACGCTACATGTAGATTAAAAATTCTCAACCCTCCCATAGATTCATTTTTAAAAAACTTATTCCAGTTTAATTAAATAAGGATGATTAATAATCATGTCAGTCCAAAAATTCGTGCGCATTTTTGAAATGTTTTTAAATTAAATCAATGATATATTTTCCTCCACTATCTACAATTTGTCACCATCTTACAGGTAGCTTTATAATTCCATTGCTGTAGAAAGATACTGGTTTTGATGGAAAAAAACTTGAAAGTCCATTTTGTATATCCTGTTTAGGATTTAACTTTCTTCTAGTAAAAAAAAAAATTAAGGCACGAAATATATGAAAATAACTTGGAGGATGCGGGAAAAGCTCCCAATTAAATTCACTAATTTTTTGCAGCGTTATTTGAGTTGTATATCATGATGAAACAAACTTTCTTGATATTTACCAATCGCGGGCGTTTTTTAACCTCTTAACCGAGTATGACGAAATATTTCGTCATTCCAAAATAAGCAACTGTAGTGAGTATGACTAAATATTCCATCAAAACCTTTCAAAAATTACTCTCTTGTGGGCATGAAGAGTTACTGATTATTTTAGTTTACTATTGCCTTGACGAAATAATCCGTCACGCCAATAAAATAAACGATTCCCCGTTGCACATAAACACTTTTTAACATGCGCAAAACTAAATTCCCCGGTTAAGAGGTTAATCAATTATAAGTTTAAACGACACTGTAAATATCTGCATTATTGGTTTGATTTGGTTCTAAAAGTTTATAATAAATCACATCATACATATCCCATCGAATACCTAAAAGATTATTTTTAGGGGGTAAATACGCCCTAAAAATAATCGACAGGTTCGAAATCTAATGTTAAACTGTGATTTATTTACACTATTTAAAAATGCGCACGAACTTTTGGACTGACCTGGTATATTTACATTTCATGCTTATTAACTAATGAATGTGCTAGATTCTTGTTGTTGTTAAGCGCTTTTTATGCGGAAAAAATGCATCATGTAATCTTTTCAGCGACTGTTGAACCAGAATGAACTCATGCGAATAATCGCATGTAACTTTTTTGTTCCAACATTCGGAGCCATCATGAGTCACGGCGCGGGTGTCCAGTAGCAAAACCAGGCGAAATATTACGTTGGCAATCTAACCGGAAGAATGTTCATTACATGCGAATGCAAAAAGCAGTTTGTCAATGAACTTGTCCAGTTTGGACAATGAGAAGGATACCTAGACATTTCCCGACATCGGAACGTGTTTAAAATATGCACGGCATTATGAATCGTGGCACGCTTGCCGCACACATGTCACAATGGTGTCAACGACGGACGTTAAATAAAGCACAGGAAACATTTATTGTCTCCGGAGCTTGGCTATAATCAGATGGATCCGACTGAAACAATGGCTGTGCAAAAATGTGGCAAAAAAATGGGATATGACAGGTTGAAAAGGCGTGTTTGCATGTATGACGCGGGTCGTGAATTCGGCGGTGGGCCTCGAGGAGATGAACGCAATTTCGCCTCGGAATGGAAGAACATAATAAAATCGGCATGGGGATACAAGAGGATGATTGAGGATGTGGAAGTAAATTAAATGAAGAAGTTGATTGAAGATATTTAATAGAGCGGTCGTTGATCGGTGACCGCAAACTGTAGTATTTATTACATTTCTTGGATATCGGTATCCGAGATCCACATTAGTGGACGGGGCACTTCCGATGAAAATTCCTCGATAAATTCCATCAGGATGATTTGGATTTATAGCACAGAGACTTTGTCGATCCGTATAATTATATTTTCGGAGTAAATTGATTTTTTTTCAACATTGTCCCTGTTATTTGGTTAAGAGCCTTTTACGCGCAGTGAGATAACTTCTTGAACCTTCACTTTTAAAGAAATGGAAAGGTCACGGTTTAACGTCAGCTTTGATCCTAAGAAAAAAGCAGCAACATGCACTTAAAGTGAAACTTGTCTAAGTTCAATTTTTTCAGTATAAATTTTTGGATTTCTCCCCGGTCACCTGGGTTAATGTACACGTTCGACCCATTGTCGAAGAACAAGTCCGAAGACCAACGGACACGATCTCATGCTTGGACATTATATATAAAATAATATTCATTATTGACCGTAATTTGAGATTGCACGTAAAAGTATACAATCGAATCACGATTTCTTAGTTCAACTATTAATCAATTTGTTCATTCAAAAAGCACACTTTCTAAGATGACTCACATTGCTCTTAGGCAAAACTAATTTTGTGGAGTATCGATATTGCACGAATTTTACCCAAATTAGAATGCCAAAATATTAGCTGAAAGTTCATGAACAACGATTCGCCAAAGTGTTATAGATATTAAGCCGCCTTTAATAGATAGGTTAATTTAAAGAACAAAGATACTTAAACGCTTTAAATATTATCAATAATTTGGAGCGACGAATATTTTTGACATGTATTGTTAAAAGTTATTTAAAGTTGTGATTGTTCACAATATTGGACTTCCAATAAGAACAATTATTGCAACAAATCCATAAAAATATTATACTTTGACCGCCATCAAATTTTCAATAGAAGAACAAAGACAACATAGAAAATCGTGATAATGAAAACAATGGCAGGGATAAATTTGTCATACGTCGCGAATATGGTAAAAATTCTAATCGCTCCGTCAAATATATGATTCTTTGTTTAGGTACAAAAAAATTAAATTCAAATACTTCCACTATCGAGTGTAATCTTAAGGGATATGTTTGAATCGGATAACTGAATTTCGAGATGAACCCAAGCAAACAATCCAATGTCGTTTTATTGAATTCCAGTTTTCCAGAACACGTTTTATCCATCTATTGGTGTTAAAAAACTCTTATCGTGCTGAAGAAATTAACGCATTTTTCGAAGACAGTTTGGGCACCATTCGCTCCAAGTATTAAGGAAAAAAAAGGCTAAACAAGCATTATTCAAATCGATGGGCTTAAATGCATGTAGAGCACATGTGGCAAATGTAGTTCCCATCGGCCCAGGGCTAATGTTTTATAATCTTCCTTTTGGCATCCTTCGAGGGTTTTTTTGCATGCCTAGCAAGAGTCTCTTCGGTTCGTTCGTTCCCTTTTTGATTTATGGAAATCTCTTGCGAACACATTCAATTTTGCCAGAGTCGTAAATTACCTGTCTCGTAACTCGGTTTCTCAATATTTTCATTGATAAAACCAGTCTGCAAGTGTGGGTCGACCTGTGAATGGGTCGTACTCATGTTTGCAGGTCCACGCGACCGTGCCAAGTAGAAAACACGCAAAGGCTACACAATAATTTTCAATCCGAGAAAAAAATTAGCCGACAAGGCCTTCCTGGTTTTACAAGAAATAAAGTTGCTAACTGAATACTAATTTTCAGAGCTTATAATCCCGTATTATTTATTCAGAACATCAAATGAAGTGGAATTTCTTGTATTTGAACAGCTTCAAGCTGAAAAGAAGACAATATCACCTACTCCTACATACATTATCTTTTCGGTTTGATCTACATACGCATTCAATGCTGAACCATTCGAATTTAATACATACAAATGTATGAACAAAACTTATATTTTTATGGCAGCCAATAAAAATATGTTCAATATAAAAACGATAAGTGCTTTGCGCTATTAAAATTTCCAACCTCGAATTTCGAGCTTATATATGAAATATTGTCAATAAATTCAAATTATTTCCAAAGCATTTACAGGCCTTAAATAATGTTTCGAATTGCTTCGACACTGAAGAAATGGTGATTCTAACAATAACCATAGATAATCCCGGTGGTTAATTCCAATAATACAAAGAAGAATCAAAGCAGGTCAATAAGTAAGACCGCAAGATGCGCAATTTTTAAGAATTTCCATCACCTGCATACAATTTGCACATGCACAATAAATTAGGTGTTATTTGTCTTAGCTCAAGTATATTGGTTATGCATCATTTGAAATAGAAAATTATTTCTCCGGTAAGAAATGTAAAACTAATCATTCTATTGAGATCTTCTTTCCAATGTCGAACCAAATATCAATACTGTGTTAAAGCGGGGTTGAAATTGAAATTTCAGAATCTGAAAATAAAGAGATTGAAGAATCTTATAGTAAAAAAAATGCAAAATGTATGTAGTATCGGGAAATTATGCATTTTTGTCAAAGAAATAAGATTGACCTTTTTCTTCGCGTCATGGAGATAAATTTATGGAAATCCTTAAATTCATACGTTTTAATAAGAAACTTACGATATAAATGCTTACGTATAAATAGGTTTTCTCTGATATTACAAACATCGAGGAATTTTATAGAAATTTTTAGACCAAGCTTTATAAAATATATTTTGCCAAATAAGTCATTAAAATTTGGTCAGCAGCCAATGCCAAAATGAAATATAGATAGGTATTGAAAATCTGTTGGCAGAACTAGATATTTAAAAAAATCTTGGATTCAAATCTATAGGATTGGCTAGTGTAAAAATATAAATTTGCTATGAAAACTGATCGAGCAAAAATTATTCAATTATCAGTTTGTTGCACTATTTTGCAAGAAGAAAAAATCGTGTAGCTTTAAATTTAGGATTGATTTCTTCAGATGATTTTAATATTCCGAGGCATGAATATGCATTGAAAGAATTAGGTATGAAGATAAAATTATCAGCATTGAAAAGATCGACAGACTACCATACTTTATGTTCTGGGATGGACACAAGAAAAGACCTCAAGTGGTATTTGCCAACCATCATTTTTAGAAGGTGCATGAGGAAGAAGAAAGATGCACTTAAGCCCACAACGTTTATTTTCATCGGATTGCATCTGCTGGAATAAAAAAAATCTTTAGTCCAGTAATTGAAGTCGGTGTTATTTTAAGCGTTTCGGTGTTCCAAGACATTAATGTTCTGATGACGCCATAACAAGTGCATAAATTTAATGGCGTCGAAGCCTCTTTTTTCCTTTAGCAGCTGCCTTTGAAAGGCTTCGGGGGTGTTGTACTACGTCCAGATGAAGTGTATCGGCTCGATGCGTTGCTGCAGTGGCGTGGGCGAGGTCCTCAACGGTGAGACCTCAACTTGATCAGGCAAGGTTGTAAATAAAAACCATTCAGCTAGTTCGCCCACGTCTTCTGGAAGTTGATCGCAGGTAAACGTCATTACACAATCTTCGTGCTTCGGCGACACGAGAGCCCAATGAATGGACTCACGCACATATATTTTGATGAATTTTAATGAAGCGAACTTCTAGACAATCCGGCAGTCGCTGGAAGACAGTCCGACGCCAGTTGGACCTTGCGGACACTTCTAGACCGATGCTGGTGAATTTTACCAGCGCCGCTCTTTCGGCATGACATTTACTCTAAGCTCGCTTATCTGAACTAGACATCATCCAAGCGGAATAGGATTTAAACATGCATTCAAACTATTCACATCGGGCAAAGAATACAGGCAAAACGGCGATGCATCATGGTCTCAAGAAGATCTCACGATTTCACCGCTGGATATTTTTTCATCTTCGCTGCCATTTTAAATTCGGATGCATTTTTTTACATCGTGTATGCGCACAGTGACATTACCCGTCTCACGTAATCCGAGTTGAATCATCTCGAAGACTTGATCATGTCGAGCACGTCCAGAAAACCGAACGAGTCATACAATCTTAATAGGACTCCTAAATGCCCCAAACAAAGGAGATTTTAAAGCAAAGCAAACAAAATATGCAACACGTCTGCAATTAGCACCGCCGAACTAAGTCTCGATTGTGATATAAGAAAACGAAGAACAGAAAATGAATACAGAAGAAACTCGTTAATACTCCAGAACGGTAGTGTGTTGTATTCGAAACGAGCTAATACAGCACAATGGGTGTTAACAGGTAAAACAACTGTGTGTATGAAAGACAAAGAGTATCCGATGAAGATTCTCAATCTTTCCATTTAAAAGTATCAAAAATACATATTCTTGGTCGTTTTTAATATGCAGACTTGCTCCAAGTATTGGTATAATCGGTGAGATCTTGAACTTTTATTCAAATAATCATATTCTAACTTAATCTATGGAAATCCTCTATGAAGGATATGGTAATTTTAAGAAGCTAGCTTTCACTAGTTTTAGAAGTATCTATTCCTGAGCTTGGCTTGTCTAGAAGACATCGAATATATGGATTCTCCCCACAGTAAATTTATCAATTCAGACGTTCATCAACTTATTGAATAAGATTTTATTGAACCATGGTGAGTTGCAGAAGATAAAGCAGTTGCGGAAGAACAAGATACATATGCATGCATAATTAATATCATCAGCATTTCCATAAAATATGTTATCATGTCGACTAGTTACAATAAATTTATAGTGTTTGTAAATGGATCATATGCGTATTAACCGAAAATAATTATTGATTAGAGTTTATATATTTTACATGGAAAGCACTCAATTGTTAAGTTTGCAATCAACGTCTTCGATATTGTGTTGCGAATGATCAAGTTCGTCCCTTGGGAATAATTCCCACATTTATCCTTTGTTTGAAGACCATGTCTCTACAGGATAACAGGACACGGCCTGCATCTTGATGTTGATATCTGCGCGGTCAATCGCCGATTTTCAACGAATTGAAACTCTTAGGTGACGCTCTGATGGAATTGTCTTGTCGAAAATTGGGAGGTCCATTAATCTGGAATTTCCCAACCGTGCGGAGAACATTTTATTCGTCGATGTGCCTGCCTGTCTGTCTTATGCCACCCCTCTTGCATTACAATAACGTCGTCATTTCGAATTCTATTGTCGATTTTCAGTAGTTTCAGCCGAAAATATTAAATCGCTTCGTCTGCACGAGCAACAACTCTAAGCCGCATAAAATGCTAATGTGATGACTTTTAAAGTAGTTTTGCCGACTTAGAGTTCGGACATGTAAATTTCGTCTATTGCATATGCTAAATCCACGAATGCAATACAATCACATTTGGATGCAACTGGGGCGTATTAAGATGTATCAGTACCGCATTGAGATTCCGTAGGGGTGTATCACTGCTTACCATAGTCGGCGCGAACTACGTGAGATCGCTTCTAAATTCGAGCATTTTAAAATAAAGTCTGCAAATTTGACTTTGAGAGCTGAACTTTTATTTACGAAAAGCCGTTCTTTCGATACCGTTATTTTAAAAGGAAGGATTTTACTGCGCGTAAGTAGCGTGTTTGTCTTGAGCGCTTAGCATGACGGAAGCGAATATTTTACGGACGATGTATTCGAAACACGGCAGTATTTGGACTCGATCAATATATTATCCATCATGTCGGATAATAATCTCGGATTTAACCCGAAAAAAAAATAATAATCCAGGCACTGCTGACAAATTTGCACTGTCAACCGGTCGTCAATTCGACGCCCACGGCCATCAAAGCCAAGATTCGTCCAACGTTTAATAAGATCAATTTACACGAATGGACGATGTGAATGTCCACACATGGGTATTTGCATATCTAATTACATATCTATTACCTGTATGATGAAGGCACACCTTGGGAACGGATACCGGACCCGGGCACTTGTCTGGGTTCGCTTTGTAAGGGAGCAAAATGTTTACACATTCATGCCAAGGCTTTTGGATTAAGCCACTGTAACTCATGTCCACATTCAAAAGACTGACCCTCTACTTTATTCTTGTAATGCAAATAAAAATGTTTGAAAAGGCTCCCAGTTGGCACTCGTTAGGCACTGAAAATATTTAACCATAAATATTCATCGCCGCCGAATTTGCATTCAACCATGCATCGTTTATAATTTTAAGCGATATTCGCGGGCATATGAAGCGAATTTATTTCACCTTCTTCAAATATTTGATGCAAAAACAACAAAAAAAAATACAAGGGTATATAGAAAAACATCCACCTCAATCTATGTATTTTCATTGAGCATGATGGAAAACTGTTGCATTGAGCTAACACTCTCAACTCAAATTACATTTACAGAGGGGTTCAAACAAGTGTTATTAAGTAATGAGGTCGATATCCTATGGCCAATATCAAATTTATGTCCAAACATTATGACCATGTGTTGACCCAGTGGGTTCGTTCATGGGCTATTATCGTAAATGTTAGGGTGCAAACACTACACGTGGGAAAATTTTCACATGACTAAAATCGCTTTGTTTTGGAATTTATTCAATCGATCATCTCAAAACTAAAAATAATTTAAAAACAATGAAATACTAACTGCGGAATAAATATTAGGGTGTCCCATAAGTTTCTTTCGTTTTCATATTAAGACAAAAATAAACAATAATTTGTATTACATCAAAATTTATTGAAAATTATATGTTTCGTTCTGTTCTATTACCTTTCTCCATCTCTCCGGAAGCCTCATAATGCATTTTTGACAAAATTTCCCAGATTTGTTGACAAAATATTGATCAAGGTACATTTTTATATCATTTTTTGAATTAAAATTTTTACAACGTAAAGATTTTTTTAATGAAAGAAATAAATAATAATCTGAAGGGATTATGTCCGGAGAGTATGGAGGATGAGATAAAACATCCCAGTCAAATGATAATAATTTATTTCTGACGGGCAAAAACACACGAGTCCTGGCGTTATCGTGATGAAAAATAACGCATCGTCTGATCGCTAATTCAGGCCGTTTTCAGGCAATTGCATCCTTTAGATTGTCTAGTTGGAAACAATATTTTGTTGAATTGATCGTTTCATCTTGCTGGAGTAGCTCATAATAAACTACCCCCTTCCAGTCCCACCAAATGCATAGCAAAACTTTTTTTGGATGTAGGCCAGGTTTAGCTACAGTTAAAGCTTCTGTACCCTTGGTCCAAGACCGTTTACGTTGGATATTCTCATTGAGTATCCAACTTTCATCTCAAGTGACAAGTGTCTTCAAAAAATGTTGGCTATTATGCCGTTGGAGAAGAAGATCGCATGTTGAAATACGCTGAAGTTTATTTAAAAAAGTTTTGAATGGAAATGATTCGCTGCTATCAGAAATTTTCAATGTTGAATGCAGATTAAGATATTAGGATTATTAAGATTTGTTGAAGGTTTAAGATTGTCGATTTTCTACTAAGAATGTCTTCTCAAATCAATGGTGATAAGGTTAAAAAAGTGAATGATAATTGGGGAAACGACCGCAAATACCTATCAGTAAAATTATAATATTCGTAGTTATTGTGTCCAATCTATATGGTTGAATGAATATTGAATAAATACTGATGTAATTTGTATGAAAAAGGATAGACTGAAAAATATCCTCAAAAATCTGGAATGGATATTTGAAAAATTAAAATATGTGGATATGTTTGGTTATTGATGATCTTTTCAGTGCTCTCAGAATTGTAAAATAAACGCGTTTTTTATCAATAATAAATCTTTCTGTCTCCATCCAAGAATAACCAGCAAGCTCAAGGCGTGATCCTAAGTACACCGGTCAGCTTTCGATGTCCTCCGCCTCTGCACCAGTGGTGTAGTGGGGTGGGAGCGCGTGGGGTCGGCGCTCCCACACTTTTTTCTAGACGATTTTGCATAATATAATTGTACAAAATTTGTATGTTTTTAGGAACAAAAATGGTGTTCTCTTGAAAATATTGTTTATTTAAAACGTGCCATAAATTAAATAAAAGACATGATGGGATAAATTTTTGACGTTTTGGATTGGTCGTACCGTTGTTTATTGCGATTTTTTGTTTACTTTGGTCGATCGGCTGGGAAAGTTTAGATGCATCATCGTGGGGCTGTGATTGGTAGGCGAGAGCTGCTTGCTCGTGCATTAGGAACCAAAAATGTGTTCACTTGAAAATATTGTTTATGTAAAACGTGCCATAAATTAATTAAGGACACGATGGGATAAATTATTACCTTTTTCTTTCCGGCACTTGATACTAATGAAAAAATGAAGCTCGACCCTCAAGCAATTCTGTGACCACATGGTCTTATACACACTGCGAGTCTCTTTCTTCAAGTTTGAAGAATAACATACGAAAGCAATAAATCAGGCTCATTTTACAGAACGCACTGATTTCACATTTCGGTTTGTTAATATTATTTTGTTTACAAGATTTTAGTCTATTTCTGTCAATTAACATAAACGGACGCTATACCACTTTCTAATTTTTATACCTACATATATAATAATAAGAAAACTTAGCTTACTTTAATTTTCATGTATTTTTTAGCAGGGACTATAATATTTTATTTTTCATTTTAATATAAAAATTTGTGTTGTGTTGTGTTGTATTGTATTGTGCAATAATTATAAGTTAAAATTAAAATAAAACAATTATATAAATCATATACATTTTTCAGCGTTTTATAAATATACATACATATATAGTTATATATATAAAAGTGTTTTTACAGTTAAAAATGGATGAAAAACGCAAACAAGAGACACTATTTCAATTTTTCACGAAAAAACTCAAAGTGGGTTCGGTGTCGGTTAATAATGTTAGTGATTGCACAAGTGTATTAAATATCTATAATAATGAATGTGCTCAAATAGTATATTCGTCAAAATCAGAAAATGAATCAATAGAAGATAATACGGTATGTTCATCTTCCTGGCCGAGTGTTTGGACCACAGATATGTGGAAAGAAAAGAGAAAACAATATCCTTGGATCATAAGTAAGTCTGGAAAAATCTTTTCGGTCTTAAAAACACAGGGATCAAGTATTTCGAAAGAATGGAGTTCAATTTCCGTATCATCAAACGGACATACTAGATCTAGCCAATTAAAATCTTTACGAAAGAAAATTATTTTGCACATAAAATCAATTTCAAATACGAATGCTGAACAAATTTTACAATGTTTTTACAGAATTAAATTTTTCAGCAAATAATAATTGAAATTAAAAAAATCACAAAAAAAATGTATTATAAATAATATTACAAATATTTTGTCATATTGTAATATTTTAAGGGTATTTTTTATAAACGTTTTTTGCACATGCAAATATTGTTTTATTTTAATAAATATTGATTTTTACATAATTATACAAAAATCATTTTTGTAACTATTTATTGGAAAAACGTTTTGTTGGAAACATGATGCGAATATTGGATCACGGGGGAAGGGAGGGGGTATTAAAATATTATAATTAATCAGCGCTCCCACACTTTTTTATTTAGCACTACACCACTGCTCTGCACAGTAGGAAATTCCACGATCACCTCGGTTTAATCCAAATGTATGTATTAGGGGTATCGAAAAGAAATAGAATTTTTTTTATACCTGGCTTTAGGGTCAGTTTATATTGTGACGCGGTGCAGTAAACACTTATTTTTTGGTGCTTGTAAATTAAGACTATTGTCAATTTACTATTTTTAACAAAAAATAATTAACCGTGATTTAAATAAAAATGTCCAGACCAATAATTAGTGAAGAACATTTGCGTCATTGTATGCTATTTTTATTTGATCAAAAAATGAAAACTAAAGAAGTGAAGCAGAAAATCAATGAAACATTTGGTGATATATTGACACTAAGTAAATGTCATAGGTGGTTGAAAAAATTCCAAACTGGTGACAGAAATCTTACAGGTGCGCCTAAATCGGGAAGACCGCTAAAAATCGATGATGATGTCCTGTTAAATTTAGTAGAGTCTGATCCTCGTCAATCAATCAGAGAAATATCAAATAAACTTGGATGCCCATGGACAACTGCACAAAATCACCTTCACCGCATTGGAAAGTGTTCCAGGCAAGGAGTTTGGGTCCCTCACGATTTATCACAAACTGCACTGGAGCAGCGACGTACTATCTGCACTTCTTTTTTATCTAGGCACGATTTAGAACCCTTTTTAAGGCGAATTGTTACCTGTGACGAAAAATGGGTCCTCTATAACAATACCACGCGAAAAAAATAATGGCTTTCACCCGGTCAATTAGCTTTACCTACGGCAAAGCCGAGCTTAACTGTAAATAAGGTCCTGTTATGTATTTGGTGGGATAGCCTTGGTGTTATTTATTTTGAATTACTCAAACCCGGTGAAACAATAACAGCAAACATGTATTGTGAACAATTAGAAAGAATGACACAAGAATTAAAAAAAAATCGGCCATTTTTAGTGAACAATAATAAGCAAATTCTCCAACAAGACAACGCACGACCTCATACGGCAAAAGTTACGTAGCAAAAAATTATTGAACTTGGCTATGAACTTCTACCACATCCACCATATTCTCCAGACATCGCTCCATCGGATTATTATTTGTTTCGTGCCCTAGAACATTCTCTTCGTGAAAAAAAAAATACTAGTGTGAATGAGATAAAAAATCATATGGAAAAGTTCTTTAAAGAAAAACCCAAATACTTTTACAAAACAGGAATAGATAAATTACCTGAAAGATGGAAAAAAGGTGTTAGAAAACGATTGACATTATTTTATAGAGTACTTTTTAAGTTTTTTTTTAAATAAATGTTTTTTTCATAACTGTATGAAAATTTCTATTTCTTTTCGATACCCCTAATATGTAAATTAATCATTTACGATTACCACAGTATCTTATCATTGTCGTAAAGAGCGGATGTATTATAAAATATTCAACAGAAAGCGGCAATAATCTCCATATGGCTAACGCGACCAAACAAAGTAGGATGGCCGCACAGTGGCTGCAAGGATCGGAGGCTGCGCCTTGCGAATATGAGGCACATGTGGACTCCCAAAAAAGGAATTGGGCTCTTAAATCGGCGGCCTCGGCGAAAACGACAACTCCGAGAGGAGGAGAAGACAGACCCTGAAGATTTATGAATGCGAATTAAAGCAACGAGAGATTCGAATCGGATCAGGCCCCCAAAATCGATTGTTGGACGTCGAAGTGCGCCCAAGATCGTTTATTATTCATAACACGCCGCTCTCCCGATATGGAGTAATATTGATGTGGATAAATTACAGCGCGGTGATTTTTTTGACCTTTGAAAAACTCGCATGCCTGTGATGTGATACACAAAAAAGGGATATTTCCGTAAAATTAATCCGTAGAAGAAAATCAATTAATGCTGCGACGCCAGATTGGCTCGGCATTACTCATCGGGTATGAATGATTGATGACTGCCCTGCAATGAGCGGGTTAAATCTATCAAAAATATCAGCACGAATGCCTTCGTATGCGATCGAGAATCAACAACCTTTTCACATGATTCTATTGAACCATATAACAATGCGTAGAAAAAATATTCAATGGATTTGACATTCGAAAAATTCAATCGCCGTCGAAATCGATAAACTTTTTTTTAAGCCAACGTGACTGGAAGACTATAATAGATATTGTATGAAAGTTTAAATTGTACCACAACAATAAATGACTAAAAGCTCTCGTATGTTCATTCAAGGATAGGCTCCACAATTGCCTCGTCAAAATCATATATGTATAGCAAAATTACATCTCTGAAATTGCCGTTTCATTTTAATACTGCAATCATTGAACTTGATAATTAAAATATCAATTTGAATAAGAAGAGAGAAAAGACCTCAAAATTTACAAGTTGTACATTTTGGATGCATTGTTATTAGATAGAGTGTAATTCTCTCTCATTTTTAGTTTAATTTGTGATTCGCCTTTATTTGCAATAGATTTGATTATTTGAGCATATATTTTGTATGAATCAATTGATATCGATTCGTGTTTAGTCTATAAATTCGTTTATAACATTTAAGGACGATCAAGTCCCTTTATGTTAGTTATATACATGAGATTCAAATCGAGCGCATGAATAGAATATATTGAACTGTTCAAGGATATTAGATATACACATAGTGTATACATATCAAAAAAATGCATTTCGCATTGAATTTTGGCGATGTGATTTTAAAAAAATGTTTAAAAGCATCTATGGTCTTGAGGCAATAATAAACGGGTGATATTTTCGTCTTATTCCAAGGGAATTTATTCTGACAAATTCAAGCCGAGCTTTAAGCAGGGTTTATTAACACGCACCATAAAGCTTTCGTTCTCAGATATTTTAGATTTCGTAACAAGAAACTTAAATTTAATACGTTTCCTTCATGAAATACGACCCAGATGCATTTTTTAGATCCAAGGTGCTTGATTTAGTACGTACCCTTTCCATCCGAAACCGCCATCGCATAAATTAAAGACTTCGATTCTAAAATAAAGCACTAAATGTTCCGAGAATATTTATTATGATATCGCATTGATTGATATAACGGCCAGAGACACAGACTGCCAGAGATTTCCCAACCGAAAATATATGACAATTAATGATGTGATTTTCTGCCGCCTCATCTAAGGCTTCAACGTAGGCCCGATGGTAGCAAAAGCGGATACAATGATACCAATCTCTGCGACATATTTAGGTCTTATCTTTGGGAAACGTATGGGCGATCGAAACACCTACGAAGGTGAGAATTCTTATTACGGCCAACGCCATCTGCCAACGTCATTTTGTAATAATAGATGATCTTTATGACTGTGACCCGTGTAATGTTCGTATTTCGTCGATCGTAAGAAATCCAATGTTCTGGTAGTAATTGCCGGTTGGGAATTTGATGCAGCAAAGGCGGCGGTCGTAGGACGCATATCTAACGAAATAGATCGAAGGCTCAAAACCAAAGGAAGTTATTAGGAAATTATGGTAATCGGAACTACTATGGAACAACTTTCCAAAAGTCGGTATTAAGAGCACACCATTTGTCTATATGACTATCATTCATCAAAAGCGTTCGCCCATTTTATTGGAGGTACTTGGAGTTGATCATCAAAGGGCGCGGGTCGATCCGAATAAATTTGAATGGAGATTGAAATCGCTGGTATAAATGTGGGAGCTTGTGTTCTCAGTTGAGGTACGCTTAGATAAACCGATTATTATTATTGTATATTGTGTCGAATTGTAATAGAAGAAATGGAATAGAAATCGGATTCGAGAAATTCGCAGATGGAAAACATTTTTTTTAAATATTTTAAAAACATAAACCATGCAAATCACAGATATTCCTGCAAAATTCTATCATTAAATAAGCAAATTCAATGTTCTAAGCACTAAAAATATCAAACAGCTTAATTAAAAACATATTTTACAATTTCAATTGCTATAATTTATTCATCGACAATAATGCAGAACGATTTGGCGGCCTAGATATAGATCGATGGGCATATTTATAATAAATTCATATACACAGTGGCTTAACAAACACATGCGAATTGATTTGCATCGAATGCGGGCAAAAAATAGAAATTTCATGAGTAAAATGTGCGTTCATACGGATCAAGATATGTTATTTAAATATTGTGATATAAACACCATGATGATATTTTTCAGTGGCTTTTCCAAATGGCTATAAATTAACGACCCTAATCCTCCTAACATGCCAATTTAGAAGGAAGCAGATAATTGTATAAAATGTTTTGAAATCGCATAAATACATTCCGCATACGCCAGGAGCTAATTGAATGCATATAATAACAGTCTGTAAACCGTCGTTATTTGTTGTATTGCTTATATGACCGACATCCAGCTTCATGTTCTTTTGTATTGCAATTTTATGGATATTGTTGGTCGTTAAAACATTAAATTGAACAATTCCGGATGAAAAACGATGCGAACAATCGCCATTTATGATGAATTCAATTTTGCATTGTTAATGTGAATTTTTCGCATGGTTCGATTGTAAATTGTGCTTATGATAAATTTGGCACTTTCGCAGATTTCACATGTTTTGAGATTAAAATGAATTTATGGCTAAAATTGACAATGTCTGAAGCAGCGAATGCAGCTCGTCCATTGTTGTACTCAATATGAAAATCCATTACGGCGAGACGTGTAGATCTCGGACTGTTTATGCTTCACATCAGCATCTCTCTCATGAATGGAAAAACGTCCAAGAAGTCAACTATATCGGTGACCTTTTATGGATGAAAGGCAGAATAAAACATTTAGACAACAACCACGATTGAAAGAAACTCCGATCGGAACAAAGACTACGAATAGACGTACTAAAAACGCCAACAAAAGATTCCTCTTTCCGACGCGATTTTAGCAGGGAACGTCTTTTGGTTGAATAACGTCGGATAAGTGGTCAAACGTCTATTTACCTCGTGTTTGTGTCGTGTTAGATAAGGCGTTCTACAGAAGATGTCTTACCTGTAAAGAGAAAAAATATAAATGTTAGTCAAATCATTACAAAAATCAAACAATTTCATATATATTTATATATAAATCGTTAGCCTCATTTTGAGCGAATGAAGTTCAACTGGTTGAAAGGCCAAGTTGAAGCATTTCAATAGTTGCGAAAGCTGTTATAAAATATGAACTTAAGCTTGACATTTGATTGCTCGGAGCAAGGCTTCACTAGAACTACATACGTCAAAAACAATCAATAGTAAAATGGAATGTCACAAATTAAGTATAACGTATATCTAGGACAAACGTGGAAAAGCTGAAGTGCTTTGTATAGAAATGCAGTTAATTAAATAAAAAATACAATTTCTAATTGTATAATATAAAGTTTTGTTCCGCAAAGATACGAAATATTAATCCATTTTATAACATCAGCAAATTCATTAAAAGTAGATTTTAATTATGCATTGTCGATGAAAAAAACATGGTTAAAGATATTCAATTTCGAAATTGAAAGCAAATCTATCGATATTTTAATGATATCAGCATTACTAACAATATACAACATGAGAAAAGTTTTTCAGTTAACCAAAGATGCTTTTATATGCAAATACCTGAAACAATTTTAATTATTTTCACTATAATCGTGATGTAGGATTAAGAATTTATAGTTATGTGCTGTATATTTATTAAAAAGTGCCCGTATGAAATATCTTGATGTGTGATTTCGACATTAGGCATCGATTCGACCGAACCATGTGTAGGTGTTTGGACAATTATAGCTGTCATCAATTAAAAAAAAGCCTCCACGAAGATCCTTCGGCTCTCAACAATTGACAGTAAAGTTGATTGGAATCCAATTTCATCATTCAGTAGCCGTTGAAAAAACATTTTCAATGGTGAAATTTTAATGAAGTCTGACTGAAAGTCATTCAGGCCGCTGAATAACATAAATAAATACAGGCTCGCATCAACATCCACAAAAAAGAGTGTAAGTTGAGTCTCGGTAATGACGAAATAACAAACATGGATATGGATTTTCAAGGCAAGTATCCAAGTATGAATGGGTAAATATTGGTTTACTGGTATCAACTGAGCGATGGAAAATAAACAGAACTGACGTAATCCCCCCGTCTACGCTGAATCTTTTTTCTACTTCTTCTCTGATTGTATAGATCAATATCATCCCGATGTCTTGGCAGAAACATCAAACAGCGTTGATAAATTAATTTTTGCTTATTAGTCGGTCCATTGTTTTGCAAGCGGCTCGGAATAACCATATTAGCCCCGGACAAAAAAGACGTTTATTCAGCATTCGGTATAAGAGGACTTGTCAATTATGCGATTCTCGCTAAAGCTGGATGACTGATTGCTATAACGGTCGGCTAAATAAGATTATAGATGAAAAAATTGAAAAATTGTTTGCTAAGACCCTAAATGAACCGCATCTTCGGCAGCAAAGAAGGCAAAAAATAAGCATCTAAGTGAATCCCGAGTGTTAATACAGCGCCTGTCAACAACCTCCATGCGGTGTGTAATTTATGAAATTGGCTTCTTCTGAACATCTATCTGCAAAGGATGATTAACGAACAACATCTGGCGGTTCGAACCGTAACGATTGTAATGTCTAAATTAATCCAAGGTATGAAAGAAGAAGCTCCTAATAGCTAAATCATTGCGATCGCCGAGGGTGAGAACGAAGCTTAAAAGCTACATGCGCGATTCCGAATAAAAGCTCCAATCAAGCACAGCCGAAATTCATTCAGCAGTTTAGCACATGCTTCAAAATGAAACACATCGATCGTGAAGACATTTAAATGCGTAAATACCAGCAATTAACACCTGAACCGCCGACAAGAGCTCTCACGCAACGCGTTATTTATGCTATTTGGCAATCGCGGGTTACATTTAGCACATCTGTAAGCCTCCAATTACTCTGCTGCGTTCACAATGGCGCACTGTTAACCGAACTCTTGTCAATGATGACCATGTTGAAAAGTGGAACTCGTCAGACTGGTCGATTCGTCATCATCACGAGAAAACATAGTGGTTAACTGTCTCCAAAAGCTGTTGTCCGCGAGGGTCCTTTTAAAGAGACGCATTTGTGTGATATACTTAAGAAGTAATTTACTGTAGGACGGTCTCAATAAAAAGACACGAGAAGGTAATTATGCCTGTTTGAATGCTTTTTCGAAGACGTTCCTCGTTTAATGCGCACTCGAGTATGTTTTATGTCATCATCATTAACGTTGTCAGGACGAAGCACTTTTTTTGAAAAATATTCTTCACTGCTAATTTTTTTGACAACATCCAAATAAGACATACGACCTCTCTGAATCTTAAATATCATCAATAACACGTCAATTATTTGTGAGCTCGTTGAGAGCATCAAACTACTTGACATATTATTTTGACATTGTTTATAACGATATTCAATAAGATACGCATTATTATAAGTAATTAAATTGAATTTGTATACAATCTTTAATTTAATTAAGTGTTGCGATATTATAACAGCCCATAATTGTCAATCACAGGAATATCTTTTGATTCATACAAACATTTCGATTAAGGACTTGATATGAATTGAATCCGGTTTAAAAAATATATTTATGAACATCCTTTGGCCATTAGCATGATCATATCATAAAGGATTAAATTTATAAGATCACCAATCTAAAACATAATTTGACAGTTCGGTGGGTCTCAAACTCATTGCCCTTTGAAGCATGAATAAATAAAGGATCAGACAAAATATAAGGAAGATTAAAAAAAAAACAATATTTAGAAACATACGATCCTAATAAATTTGAATTGCAAATGAAGTAACTTTACATAGCTTAAATATATGTATTTATCCAATTAAGAAGTATGATTATGCAGACGGATAAAGGCCAATTAAGGGCTGAAATTGCACATCGTCAAATGACACATTCGAACTAGAAATGTTCATACATTTAATTACAACGCAGAATATTCAACCAGCATGTTGCATACATTTAAGATTAGATGTTGATAGAACAAATAGGATTTCATATTATTTATCGACGAAAATCAGCATATTGGAGTAAATGGGAGGCTTGTTCAGTTCAGGGGCGCTCTGACCAGGTTACTTCGCCAGTGAGATAATATTTTATGGGTGATGGTTCAAAGACCTGGTGATGCAGGTCGCTTAGCTGGTTCCATGGCCTTATCGGCCACCAGCTCTGCTCTTCCGGCCGCTATCAAACTATAAATGGCAATCTTTTTTCACACTGGACCCTATAAACATGGCGGCCCAATAAAAAGCAGACAGACACGAACGACTCGGTCATTTTTCCTCGCCGGCCGCAGACCGTGCAAATTCACGGTACGGTTGCCACATTAAGAAACCCGCAGATGACGAAGGTCGATCGAAAACGGGATAAGGAGGGCCGAGGATATGTTCCTAGGATCACGCGTCCAGAATAAAGATTCAACCCCAAAATATAAAGTATGGCCAATCGGGAATTTTGCTTAATCCCGCACTTTTTCGGCATGTTTGTATTATCATGGCAGATTTTTTTATATTGAAACATCAAACGCCAAATGTAGGCTTTTTATGTGAATTTAAGCCATTAAACATGGAATGCTACGTCCTTATTATAGATCCATTTCATAAATGATATCAACGCATTAAAAACAGTCGGAATGTTAATGAGATCTCTCGTGAGAGTCTCAATGAAATCGTTCGAAATGTATAGCATAATACCTCAATAACCTTCGAGATCCCGGTTTTCATTATAACAAGCTACATGTAAATGTCGGCAATACTACAAACTTGTCCACGAAGAAACAAAGCAATCCAAAGGATATGAATTCCGGGAACTAATAGCACAGCATAGAGAAGAATTTAGTGCGTCAGCACCGGGATAAATTCACAGGATTGCGATGAAAGAAATACTGAGAAGTCTTCCCATTCACTTCCAGGTACATTACAAAGAACCTTTAAACACAAAGCGACCCCCTCGAATGAACAGGCTTATTTTATTATTTGTCAACAAGTTGCCGCTTTTACTATTGAAATATAACCACTCATTGAAACAATAATGTTTTCAACCAAAAAAATAAGTATTATACGGTAAACGACTAGAAAATAATAATTAAAACGGTGGTAATAAATATGTATATATTACACAAAAAACAAATTTATTACCCAAAAAAATCCTTATTCAATTCAAAGTCAAATACAGCCGCGAAGAAAATATTTTTTCTTCGGAGAATTCAAGCAAATTTCTTCAATTATTGAAGATAAATATGTATTTGGTTTATAAACAAATTTTCCTATGCAAAAAATTTGATATTGGGAAGTTTGAAGGAAGCTGGAAATATTATCGAACGAGATGATTACAAAATACAACCCCAATACAATATATCTATAATTTTAATAAATTATCAAAGCATAATTTATTATAAACATTGATCGTAAATTTATTAGATCTTGATGTTTTATGACTCGAACATTGTTTAAATGAAGACTTATTGCCAAAAAATGTAAGCACCATAGGGATATAAATGTCGATCGTAGAAATGTAGTTATTTATTATCGTATTGATGTTGCTAAGCAAACATCGTATCGCAGAGCATGAATCGTAGCCCTGCCCTTGAGCAGATGAGAATATATCAAATAAATGGTGTTCGCACCCATTATTCGATGTTCGCCAAAAAAAGCATCTAACACAATCGATTGATCAATCAAAATATGACTGTTGTAGTTGATGAAAAAATGTGTTTAGTTTAAATCTGTGTATTGGAAAGCTTATATGCCTTAGTATCAGCGTGTCAATTGATGCATACAAGAAGGAACATGAATTCTTAATCGGTACAATGATGGATGGTATTTAATAAAGTGTGATTATTGAGGTTAAAGGTGATTATGAAGACACCACCCGAGCAATAATGATTCATTGGGGTAGTTGAGGCATGAGTTTGCTAACAGCCAAAGGATCAATATCAGATTGCTATCTTATAACCCAATTGTTTCAATCCTGAAGAAAGATGGACCATATATGATATCGAGGGGTGATTTGATTTATTACTTTCCAAGCGGTTGCTCGTTTTTCATTTCCAGATTAAGTGACACATTTAGCCTGTTTGAAGGTTTTTGGCGTGGAATACGCCGGGATAATGGGATTTTTATAGTGAATTTGGATAAAATTTGTTATTAAATGTGCCCTGTTAGATTTTTTTTGTTTGCTTGTGATTGAATTCCGTTTGATTAAAGGCCGAGATGTCGGGAGGTGTGATAGTGCAAAATTGTACACAATTTAGATCCACGGCATGATACCCGATATTAGATTTACATCGCACATGGTTCGACCCTCGGGGATGCTGCAGAAAGATTGCTATCGTTCCCGGGCCGAATTTTCCATCGTATTAACATATCTCCTGCGAGGAAAATAATGAACGCGGCCCAACCGACCGGAAAACTACGTGTTTAAAATAAAATACAGCGAAAGTTACTTCCGCTATCAGTTCCGTTCTGCTCCGGTTTAATTGACTTTTATATCTTGCCCGCTTCATCAGGTCACACGGTAACTTGCCGAAAGAAAACTAATTTATACGTGTCGGGACCGTGAAATAGTGAAAATGCTATCGGGAGGAAATAAAAAAGAGCCGAAGCGGAACTAATACGGCGAAATTTCGGCATTAAGCTCTGCAAAGTATATTTCCCAGAAGTGCAATGTATCTTGCCTGGAATGATCGATGCGGTATGGACCTAGTGATTACGGAACCCATGCTGAACAACGGCTTTCTTCACATGGATTTCCCACTATGCGTATATATCTCAACTGATATAAATATCTTTGCATCTGAGAAATTGAAAATTTATGGCTGCGAATCTCTGAATATTTCCCACAAAATATGGTAAAAAAAGAATTACCGTTTATATGTTGGCTTCAGATTGATCCACGACTAACTGTACGTCTTGCCTCCTCCCATCTTCCTAAACACTGATAAGTAAGGTATGCAATAGTAACGATAAGCCTAGAATTATGAAATTCAAGCACGAGATGCAGATAAGAATTACTATTGAGACAGCACGTTCACTCCGAATCGGATTTCTGAGATATTAAAATTCTACAAGAGAAATAAATGTAATTTGACTCATGGACCAATTATCTGAGACGAACGTAATGATCATTGACCCAAATAAAATTGATTAAATAATGAAGTGTTAATTGGTAAATCTATCAATTAACAGATAATATTTAAGCAAGCTGAACATTTAAATGACAAAACAAGTTCACCTCAATAAGTCAAATCGAACTAACATTTATTCTACATACGTGATTTCTATATCAACCGATTATGACTTTTCAATAAATGCAAACAAGCATTCAATTCAAGCGAGAATTAATTTAAATCAGGCAATTTATATTTAAAGTAGGCTTCGAACTGGATCTGAACCGATAACCAATAAAACCGTTATTATTCCCGGAACGAAAACTATAACCGAATTGATATAAATGTTTGGAACTAAACTGTAACGAAGACCGGAATTAAAAGCATAATGCATAATGGTTAAAGGATGCCTGATGGTTAAAGGATTGTATGTCCAATCGGTCCGCTTTTCGGACCGCTGATTTGACAAATGAGCGCCTCGCGATCTGATACCTGAATGTGTCTACAGAACGATTACAAACTCTTATTATGAAACGAAGTTGTCTGAAGAAGACTGATCGGAAAAGTTGTTTAAATTTAACAATCAGTCGAAAATATTCTTGTCTTTATTTTATTGCGGGCTTATCTTTATTAAATTATTTTAAGTCGGCTGGATCGGCCCAGTGTTTAAGCGATAACAAAGATTCAATCAGTATTGGTTCGTGTTAAGTAAAATGGTTGAGTAAAATAAAAACCATGTGCAACAACATGTGACCGGGTCGGTATTCTGCTTTTTGTATCCCAAGCCCAATTGCGCCCGTGGCGGGCACCTGCCATACCACACCTATGTTACGACCCTGCTAAGCATAGTAATATCATAAAAATATTCAGTAATATCCATGCCTTAACATATAAATCAATTAAAATGGGATATTGATCTTGTGCTATAAAAGCGAATTTAAAATATATGTACTTATCAAGCCTTTTCTATTTTAATTGAATTTTAGCGATAATCAATGTCAATTTTCAACATTCGTTATGTGAATTGGGAGCGAATCTATTGATAAAGCCATAATAAATCAGCCATAAGAAAATTTGCTTGCGTTACATAAAGGTTTAAATATTTTGACATTTCAGACCAGGACCAAAGATTTATCATTCATCAATTTAATACAAGTCATTAATTCGATATTTTCGGGACACAAAATACACACTATTAGTGTAGTTTAAAGGTTAAGCTCTCACTTGGCTGTTTCGAATGGAGCGGAATTGACATTTTCATAAAGCTCGATCTTCTAATAAAATAACAGAAGTGACAGATCATCACTCTGTACGATCCAAAGAGCAAGCACAATGTAGGCTTCTTTCGAACATCCATTAATCATCATAATTTTCAATGAGAACATTTCAATTTATGCAATCGTTGCGCCACGGACGGGGTTTAAGTTCAACAATTGTTGAATAATTTCCTCGTGGCATTGTGAAAGAAAAATGGCAAATGTCAGCATTTTCACGCGGATGAATTGGACGTTTCGATTGATGTAGAACACCTTGGTTAAACATCGATTTTTGTTGAGATTTAAGACCCACGGAATGGGCATTAAGAGCGAATGCATTAAGCTGATTGAAAATGCGTTCGGAATAATGCATACAAAAGCTGGCGGCGATTAAAAGAGACCATATGCAGTAAAGAAACGCACTTGCAGTCATTATGTACTTTCGGTGCCAATGGCTTTCATTAGGTTGATGACTGTGATTTCTTCAAAGCCATTCGCAGAGTTAACCATCACAAATCATTCTTCGGCTGAATGAGGTAGATCAATTTGTTAGCGCAAATTATTTCCCCGGAGCTCGTGAATAATAAGCGAAATCAATTTGCATATTATATTGCGGATAGCAACACGCTCCAAAGAATTTATGTACTAACTAAAAGCCCGTCCGAAATTGTTCCAATCGAATTTACACGGAATCGCCAGTGTGTGAGATTAATCCAGGACGGGCTGACGAACTGTGTCCTTCCAACTAAAATTCACAACAAATCATCCGTACAATTCCGCCTATTCAAAACAAACATAACGGCAAATTACATTCGAATGTAACCGACATGTGTTAGACGCAAGAAGCGTTCAATTACATAAGAAAAAAGCGGTAATGATACCGAATAAAAAAATGAACTAACCACAACAAAATGAGTCATACATTTAATAGGCAGTCTGGCAATTCCTAGGCAGTTCAATTTTAACAAATAGCGAAACTCCTATACATTTTCATACGCGTGACTCATAAATTTTGCCCGGTTAAATTACTATACATATACAGACATAAATCTGTGTATCGTTTAGCATGATCTTTTCGCTCTAGGCAGACATACTAGATATAGTGCCATTCCAGTTAGGTCGAATTCATTTTGGACTCTTTGATATATTCACATGGGTCGGGGCGAAAAAAATATTTAAGTGGTTGTAAATTAACCGATTCACTGACGAATATGTGGCCCCGTAAAAAAAAAAACAATCATCAAAAATAATATTTAAAAAACCATCAACACTGCATGCAACGAACAGCCTTATGCGAGACAACAACCTCTTCAACGACCACGCGTACACAATCATCATCTGATTCATACATGCACTATATGTAATCGAAATTGATTAATTCTGCCTTAATATATTGCATGCAATATTCTGGAATCACTATGAAAATCCAAAAAAATCCAAGCAGTTTTATACTGACGTTTAGAACGTCAGTTCCATAAATTTTGCCAATTTAAAGGCTGTTAAGGGGTTACATGGGTTTACTCCGCAAAAAAAAGATCTATTTTCAACAATTTTTTTTTAATGTAAAAATTGAAATATTTTATTCCAACTTTTTATATTCATAAAGATTTACATTTGAAAAAGAATTTTTGAAATTTTCAAAAGAAAATATTCAAAACTCCGCCATTGTGACGTCATTTCCCGTGACCCTCCAAAAAGCGTTTTGGCAGTAGAACTCATGACAGGATCATTTTAAATAAAAAAAAAATATCCTTATTTTTAGTTAAGACTATAAACTAAAATCTGAACGAAGGATAAAAAACAAAAAAAAAATTTGGATTTTTGGTAGACCTTTTTACAAAAAAATGCAAATTTTGGTGAAATTTGCTCAGTATATATATTTTTTTTAATAGTTGTGATTGAAAAAAAAAGAGTCCTTCGTCCAAGTTCTTGTGAATTATATCTTGAAGGTTAGTGTAAAATTTCATCAAGATCGGTTAAGTAGTTTTTGAGAAATTTTGACAAACAACTTTGAAAACACAGTTTCGAGAAAAACGCGTTTAAAGTTTTGAGTAACAATAAAACTGGTTTTTTTTTTTTTTTTTGTAACTTACATTGAATCGTCGATTCCTGGGCCATAAAGCAAAGAACCTGCAGTAACTGCAATGTCCAGGGCATCCTTTTGCTCTTGTCTATGATGAATCCTAGCTTCGCGAGTCTCGCTCGCTGATTTTTTTTTGGCTGCGTACATACGGTTTTCATCTGAATTTCGGACATATTCGTGGGAATTTCAACCAAGTTTTTAATCCATACCTTGCATAAATAATAATGAAGCTAATGTTCTTTCATTAAAAGTGCAAGCAGCGACTAATGCAGCAATATTAACGATCTTTGAACCAGCAGGAAGTATTTTTGGAGTAACCTTCCAGATATAGTATTTTGGTTCAAGCTTTCATTATTATTTTGTGTGAAACCACCAACACACCGCTCCAGAAGCTCATTTTTACTGGGATCTTCATAGATAGGTTTCATTGCAGTCAAAACATAATTTGGTAATGGAGTATAATCATGTTTAAATGATTAAAGAGTGTTCGTAGCCGATGCTCGCTGCCAAGCGCACCAGGAGTCTGGACCTTTCGGGCAATTTCCGTGCTGAGGATTTTTGTCTGTAGAGCTGTAGTGATAATATGTAGCCCATATAGCGTCTTTCATTTTTCCGCTGACTCACAAAATTCTTCTTATTGCCAAACCATAATAAACAGTTAATTTGTCAATTAATTTACCAGTAAGTTTACCTTTGCCAGAAAGAGTTTTTTTTTCTAGTTTTTTTACCGTTGACTATTTTTTCCTCAGCTATTTTGTTGACTAAATCACGTAAATGGGTACTCATCATCTTCTGCACATGTCCAACGTATTCTTTTTTGTTGATAAGAAGATCTTCACCGTAAGGTTGGGCTTTGAAAATACCAGAGTATGTTTGACTGACTTTGAGCACGCACCTTCCCTGGGTTGTATCTCAGAAACTTTTATTCGGATCGACTTAAAAATTTAGGATAATATTCTCAAGATGTTTTAGAAATTAATAAGACAATAAAAAAAATCGATTTTTTCAAACTGCGAAACCCATGTAACCCCTTAAGCCAAAGTAAATTATGAACATCACCTAAATATTTATAAGACACAAATCTGCATAATTTAATAAACAAATCTTATATATCTAGAACAGTATGTGGCAATGAAAAATTAAGGACCTGGATAGATCATCCACTGCAGAACTAGGACCTTTTCAATATTGATTCATTGGATGTAGGTGTATCGTACATTCCCTTCTTCATTCGCTCGATATTGAAGCTTGTTTTCTTCTTGTGCTTGTTCTGTTCCTTGAGCTTTCCTTATGGTCTAAACCAGCAAGATTCTATATATTATATACTATTTGGTACTATGTAAAAGATAATGAGCGACTGACCTGATATATTTTAGATAGAAACTGTTGAATATCCAATATTGATATCCAAAGATGTAGTTTAAAGCCAATTAGATTATTATACAATTCCGACGTAGGTAAGCTTAATTAAAGTTTGTATATCAATCTTCATATTATAAGATTAGTCTTTCCATGGAAAAATTATATATGGAAATCAATTTATAATTATTAGTAGGTTCTTAATTGACAGCATCAGATTACGTCTCCTTATACGTGATTTGAAGTTTTAGTCACTTTAATGATGATGTTATAAAATAGTATGTATATATGGGAGTATATAATTCCACGTCTGTAACATCTTCCCTTACAAGGATGGTCGTCGCTCATTTGTTGATTAGTTCCATTGCTGCGGTCGTACAAGAGCCATGGTTCCCAATCGAGCGGAGCGCTTGCCTGGTCATTACAAGAGCAATCAGGGAAGATTCGTTAGAAAACAAACAGATTCACAAATCGACCTTATTTAGCGAATAAACAGTCGTGTCTCTTCTGTAAACACGTTCGCAGCATTTAATCGCAACGGGAGAATGGGCACATTTATCCGGTTTGTGATCCCACACCCATCCATCCGCATTTCTTCTCTGGGGAGATACGTGCGATAGGTGGACGGGTGGATGGGTGGGTGGCTACACAATAAAATAGAGAACGTCTTCGATTCCAGATAGCGATCTCTCCAACTTATTGTTCAGCGGCAGGCACCGCGGAGAAATGGGAACGGCGACCCACGAGTGCGCAAAGAAAGCTTTATGGTTCCATTGAAAACAATAAGTTTCATCCGATAACGGATCCGATGTATGAAAAACTTTCACACCACTCAAAAGTAGGATATAAAAGCCCTAAGAGATGAGGAATATACGAGTCGCTTTTAGCAATGGCCGACTTTAATTACTCGACTTGGGGAAACTATTAAGTACGTGCTTCTGATGGACGAAACGCTGCCGAAGATAAGCGGACACATGAGAGGTGCTTCGTTCGAAGGTGGCAGAACTTATTTAGGACAACATTAAAAACACACGGAATCAAGCATTGTGTGTAATTATCGTAAGCCGCACTTGGAATACTGAAAAGTCGATAAAATAAGAAGAAGATCATCTAGAATGTCATTTTAACAGGTGGTATTAATTACTTTCCGCCAGTTTCAAGGATATCCCATTTCGTATATTATTTACTTGACATACCACATCCGCTATTAAGGCTTCCACCTGCATCGAAGCTCAACAGCAATTTTCTATGGATATTCATAGTTCTGCACTCAATATATAATCTGGGAAATTGGCATCGATTAAAACATTCTTAAACGAAGCCATTTATATGGGAAAATTTAAATAAAAGTATACATCGACGCAATTTTTCATACTAATTTAAACAGACCTTAATAAAATTACATGATATTAACACAATCAGAATGAATATAAAACGTAGATTAAGCACGCAAATCTTAAGCTTTGAACAGTTATTATTTTTGAGCTTTTTTACGAAAACAAAAACAATACAATAAAATATGCAATATATGGTGCAATTTGGCTTCCATATTATCAATCAATAGAATGTGTAACTCTTCAATATCCAATCAGCTCACAAATATGCCATCCAATTCATATATTGATATTTCCCTCGCTTAAAAAACGCGAAAAACTACTCTACATGGAGTACTTACTCCATTATGCCTGTTGGATGATAAATGAGGGGATATTCAATTGCGAAAACGCTAACAATTTAAGTGGTGTAATTCACATCCAGTCATATATTATAGAAACACACGCATCACATCTATGCACAACTAGCATTTGATTCGAAAGCATTTTCAATGCAGCGTATTTTGATCAATAAATTTACACATTTAAGACCTTCCTGCTCTCCATATATTATGATGATACAAAAGAAATAACACGAAGGACTTGCATCGATCCTTAATAATTTTGCAAAAGCACGTTGCACTCAAGCCATGCTAAGCCTTCAACTATGGAGCGTATTAAAAGCGCTTGAATATTTCGAGAGTTTTATAAATAAATAAGGTCGTTTCATTAACATTGCTTCGAAAATAAAGGATTAAGCCTCCACGATGTAAATGACTTTTGAATGACAGACTCAGACAGCAATCCAAATAAATCTTATTATTCTAACTACAGCAGCCTTAAGCCATTAACTTGGCGATAGAAAATATTTTTAATCAATTCTGTTGTACAATCGAATCGTTTTTATTGCATTTTGAAGATGGTTTTGGATGAAGCTTTATAATGTAAATTAGAGCTGAATAATTGTTTGTTTGACTGTGTCTGCATAAAATAATCAATATTATTTTTGGAGTTCTTATTTTTTAAAAAAAAACCATTTTTTGCAGTATTAACTCTTTTATTGCAACAGAAAAAATTGTACCTAAGAAAAGAATAACGAGCCAATTTAACGTAATATGATAAGGTTTAAGAAAAAATAAGAGTATAAATAGTTTTTTGTGCATTGGTGCCTATGGGTTTAATTTGCAGATATTGATGAGTACAAATAAAAAATAATATTAAAATATGTTTGCATACATAACGATATATCGTCGTTGGCAATTTGCGCATGTGTTAACAGCAGCGATATATCGTTGTCCGGCATTAAAAGTTATAGCTTTGTATTATGGAACCCATTTCAATTATTTTTTCGTATATGCATTTTCTTACATGCAAATTTATGTGGAGCGCATCTACTGCATAAAAAAAACTCGTTCCTATACATTTAAATTTTTGCATAAAAGTTTGATATTTAGTGATTTACGTGCATTAATAACTGCATTATGCAATTCCGATATTTTGCCCGCGGTATAAAATGGACAGCAATTATATCGTTTTTGTGCAGGTTGTTATATAAGGTAATATTGTATGTAAACATGTTGCAGAAATGTTAGCGCCGTGTGAAACTCACTCACGAATAATTCCGAAATATGTCTGTTTGCATGTAAATATTGTTTTTGTTATGTTTGATTGTTTCATTTTGAGAAAATGAGGAAATTCTCAGATTAATTGTCGTGAATGATGGATGTAAATGTTGCGTTAGAGTGGGTTATTTTCATTCGATCAGCAGGAATACCTTCACGAAGATGTAAAAAAGCACAAACGAGAAATTCATATTGAGCCCTAAGGTCAAATACAATTTATCTCCAATTGATGTCAGTAGCACCTGTGCTAATGGATTGAGAGAAAATGATGGAAACGCGTTATTTAAGAACGCAGATGCTCTCGGTAATTATAGTACACGATTTTCATGTCCGCCGCGAAGAGCAAATAAAAAATTACGAAACACGCAGAACGTATTCCATTTTCAATTCAGATTTTATCCCAACGGCTTTCGTCGAAGATATTTGATTAAGAGCTTTCGGAAGAGACGCATGTGGGATCCATGTGAAATATTTGTCTCCCGAGACTAACCATCTTCAACGCCCACCGCGATATATATAGTCGGGCCCCCACGAGTTTACATTGACAATTTTCTTAGACCAACTCGTTTTATGCTAATTCTCATTGTGTGCAAAAATAATAAGTTGAATGAGCTCTCCAAATTGTCCAAAATTCCCTCAAATAGAAATGTGGTTACTCATGTTTTGGCTGTTGTATTTCCGGAGTACGCACTCGATGCTTCTGCTTTTATATCAATGTTTGCTCTAGTAGAAGACTCGATAAGAAGGTTCACCAGAGATAACTTGAGATAATATAAACCACATACAAGTCCTTGACCTCCCATCTTGTCTATATGAAGAATTAAATATAAATATGTAACATGAAATTCATCTATAATCAATTTACAAAATATGAACACAAAAACTATTTGCCCAAATGAGTCCCAATTAAATCGCTTTATTCAATTAATTCGCGTTGCGATTGCATATGACAGGTTTATAAAATTATATCGATGGGCTTCTCAAACCATTCAAACATAAATTTACCCTTATTCGATGTAAATTACGATGAAAATATTTTCATTATGTATCTACATCGGATTGCATTCGGTGGAAAATCCATGGAACAAATTTGGGAGATCATTTTCTATCCAAAAATTCCCATTTAAATAATATCGTCCAAATTTAAACATATGTTGAAGATAATAGAAAATCATCATATAAAATCTCCCATGGAGATATTCGCCTATGTTTGATAATAATGGAGCTTTAAGAAGAATCCATACGAAAAATTACGACATCAAAATTTTGCACTTGTCGATGATATTTCATAAGTTCTCGATTAATAAAGATGTCTATTATGTAAATTTGGCATTCTAGATTTTATTAAATGTCAATTATGAATAAATATTGATTTTATTTTTACATAAGAATGCCTGGGCCGTTCTAAAACTTTCATATATAACAGGACCAAGGCCTCATCAAATTGTCCAAATCCAATGTTTGTCATAATTTTGAATTATTTTAAATTGATGTTTATATCATTTAATGAAATATTCAATCGCAAGCTTACAAAAAAGAGACATGTATTCGAAAACCAATACATCAGATTCTGATGAAGCGAAATTTTGGACTGACCTGATATTATATCTCAAAATTTTTATGTTTATCTGATTTTTTACAATATTTTATACACATTTTTAAATCACAGCCTGTTTTTATTATCTAAGGCATAATGAAGAATTATTACATTTGAATTTATATAGTTTTCAAGAGCCACGATATTTTTGCTATGCCGGCAACGCGTAAATTAGGACGTGTTTTTTGGCGTTGAATTTTTTATGATATTCTTTATTATAGTCTAAATTCAGGTGAATTTTAAAGTATCAAAAAAATTCATAGTAGCCATTATTTTGCATGAACACAGACGTTTTAATATAGGAGAGCCACCAAGTTTACGACATTAGCTTATGGGCTATTATTTTTTTGTCTTGCTACATAATCGTATTTTTCAAGCACCAATAGCTTCAGAAGTGTGCCGAAGCATATTTTTTCAGCAATCAAATTATGCCGACAAGTATTCTCTGAAACAATCAAGATAACGATTATTTATATGCGCGTTTACGCCCTACATGGCCGACATATCGCACACGAAAATGAGCCTTTGGCGAATAATACATTTTGTTATAATACAACCGATATGGTGTTATTAAACAACCATATTTCATAATCATCCTGTGTGTTTGCACATAAATTATTATTGGACGTGGGTGTTGTGGTCTCTCATGTAGTTTTATGAATGACCACTTGTGCCGTTATGGTACACAGTGTATTTGAATGGCGGCCATACTTCATTCATACACCAGATCAGCGATCGTCAACTTGTTTGTCGCGCAAAAATGTCCCGATTACGCGGACCACAGTTTCGCAATTGCGAAATCGACGATAGATGATCTGATAAGTCGAGTACGCGCTGTAAAACCAAATGGGCAAATACGAACACCCGTTATATTATTTACACCCAACGGGATAATATCATTGCACGTAATAAAACCGAATGCAGCTTGCAGCGGAAATGCAGCGTAAATTGTTCTTATATTGAATTCATTTCCTGTCGACACTTTTCTATTTGTTCAAACACAGTTAAATATATATAATCACAATAAAATACCCACATGCATTTCAATGCATAACGAGTCGCTGTCAATAATAGTTGGCGGGTCAAGACCTTCCGAGATAACGAGCATAGTTTCAGCTCAGTTTTAGAGTTATTATTGCGTTGTGCGGTCGTTAAAATTATTATTTTATCGAGTATTCATTCATAGATTTTTTACAACGCCTGGAGTGTCCAATGATGGGAGTAAATTTATCTCAAAGCAACAAGTTTCATTGTCAATCAATCAATAATTTACTCAGTTTTGTGGCAATGTATGATAAGACGTAGCCCATCATTCCACACTTCGAGTAAAATATACAGCAATGATGTAAACCTAATAAATAACAGATTTCGAGAGTTCCTTCAAATGAACCGGATATGTTACAATCTTTCAACAAAATACAAAAAACACTCGACCTTCGTATAACACATTTTATATAACATGGTTTTAGAGGAAAAACTATATATAAGATTTGATTGAATTTGAGAGAATTTATCATCGGAAAATTCTAAGAGACCATCGTCTTTTGAAACAATAATCAGGATGGTCATCCATTGGTGTAAAATATATGGCTCGTAAACACCTCTAGTAATAATAGAAAAGATCTTGAAATTTTTGAAGAGTCTAGCAGTGATGAAAATAGACCAACAATCTTGATCGGGAATACATAGGAAAATGTCTGTAAATATTATGAATGGCCAATTTATATGTATAATACAAGGGCGGAATGAACTTAAAAAATCAGATTAAATCCGTGTGATATTCAGATAAATTTGTAAACATTTTCACATTCATCGATTCTACAAAAAAGTCTACTAGAATGAAAACAATAGATTTCATTACTATATATATAGTTATTTATGAAAAGATTGTGATGTTCTGCCAAATGTTAACATCAAATTATGATTTTATAGGAAGTCATCTAAATAATCTGATTTAATATGCTATGTAATAGTTTTTAAATTTGGATAATTTCAAGTGAAATTGCGGAATTTTCATACAAATTACAATAGAGTTCTTTGTGTTAAACAGGGCTAATTTGATGGATTAAATTTGAATAAAATCTACGTTCTTAGTGTGTTTTTTTTTCCGATTTTTTGTAGCGGTAAAACGTACTATTTATGCAAATTCTAATGGAATGAACACACGATAGTGCTTCAATGATATATTGTATTGGCATGTGTGGATTTATGGTATGTGTATAAATTTGGCGGGACAGTTTTATTCGGTTCAATATATTATAAATGCGTATTGAGAATCACTGCGTGTCTTGTTGTGAATTTATATTATTTATATAAGGGTTGTGTAAATCATGTTTCAGCTGTTGAGTGCCCGTTTGGGCATGGAAGATGGCGAGGCGTCGAAAAGCCTTCAATTTCAGAATCGAAGCAATTTTTTCATTTCGAAATTATTATTTTTATATCCTTGCGAAAGCCAATTTCCTTATCTCATTAATCTGAGCAACTTTCGCTGTCGCGAAACGCTGAAATGAATTATGTTTTGGAGCAAAGGCCACAACCCATACGTTTCGCAAGCGTCACGATTCCTCCGCACTTGCGTGTTTTCCGAAATAATCAAGATTCAGGGCGTTTTCTGCAAATTGCGATGCGTACAGGCTGCAATCCGTAGTCCTGGTATCTGATCTTCATCAGAAACTCGAGCTGATGAGAACGAACGAGTTGCCACGTTCATCATCGCGATATGTTGCACTTTAACGGGTCGGAGCAAAATAGTCCAAAGAGAGATCAGAATCGTACCTTGGAGGATGATCCGTAGATTGTATTTTCATAGCAATTTAACTTTCACTAAATAAACTGCAGCATAAAGTCGACGTTGATATATAAATCCAACCCTGCTTTTAAGTCATTGTTTTTTTTCCGAAGGCAAAGTACCCATTCGATTGTTTTGGATCCATTTATTTTGTGCTTTCAAAACACCACTCCAGAAGCAATGCGGGGTTGCTGTGATTATTTTTACGCGGGACAAAATAAAGGGGATGTCTGTCGTTGACAGAAAGTAAACAAATTCACGAAAAAACATTTAGCCTCATGAAAAAATGACCCATGACAGCTAAAAGTTCAGAGACTATAGCAAAAGGCTTAATCGGTTAATTTAACGTACGATAAGATCTTTACGAATAAAAACCTTCAAGTAATCAATGATTTTCTTTCAAATTTATTAGCTAAAGATCTTCGTTCAAGAAGTCGTTTAAAAATAAATTATTAGCAATTTTCAAGTATTAGTTCGTGTCAAATAGGACAATATTTGGATAACACCATCTCGGAAATATTGCAAAATATTTTAAGTACCATCAAGTATTATTGTATTGTTAGGTGACACGCTTTTCCTGCATACATACACTTTCCTCAATTGAATTCAAGTACAAAAAAAATGTAATGAGTATGTAAACACAATAAAATTTAATATTATTATAAATTATCTTCATCTGTGCTGCCAATATGTATTGGTGCACCTTGAAAATTATCAGCATTTTTTTATTTTTATTTTATGAACACACAATTATATTTTGATGGATCGTTTTTCAAGCTTAATCCAATGTTAATTCAATCATTCATTGATGACCCTGCCCAAATTTTAATCCTTTCAATACACGACACATTTATTGCGTGTGCAATGTTCATGCACCATAACAAACTTAACTGTTTTCAAATGATAAACAAATCTGTAGACTGAACAAGGATCTTCAAACTGTATTGACGACGTGAACAAATGCCTGTATAACGATGCCACAAATCGAATATTTGAACATTGATTGAATTGATTGTAAATAAATAAGCATTAGTTTGAGGTAAGCATGGATGCGACCGAAATGTATGATTATCAAATTCTTCTCAGTATGTTTATTCCACGCAAAAATTAATTATACAGTTCATCATCGGATAAATAAATACCAATATCGATAACTAATTCCACGTCTTTTTATAAACTATTAACGAGAGTATAACAAAGCATTAAGTGGTAGCCCTGCCCTCAAGCATATAAGAACATACGAATCGCGATCAGTTCGCATCCAGCAAATGATGTTCGCTAAAATGCCTCACATGGAATGGGTTAATTATCCCAACATTTCCTTTTTGCGAATCGATTGTAAATATCGATACGTTCGATCTCCCAAATTTGTCGGTACGGTTTAATTTTTATTCACCATCTTGATTTAAACTTGAACCTTTATAATAGGAATTCCCAACCTTTTCCTTTGTCCTTGTCCATCTGTCACAATATAACATTAAAAAATATTATAGTATTAGTGGTCCACATTTTTTTTCCCTTTTTTATAGCGACCCGCAGATGTAAAAAGGTTGAGGAACACTGCTATAGACGAAATTGCATAATCAATTCAAACTGAATGGTTGAGCAAACTAAACAATAATATTAGCCACCTTTTCCATATCAAACCCAATCGAAATACCCAATAGAAAATAATCCTAAATAAGCCATTTATCAGTAGAAAAAGTGGCCTAGTATATGATATTTAGTTTTAAGATACAAAAAGATGGCTATGAAGATAAGATAAGATAAAACGATGCCTGTCGATTTACATTGAAATGATTCAAGACATATACTAAATATGTCAGATTTAATCCCAAGGTATAAATTTCAAAGAAAAAAAATGACATCATAGATTCGAATATTTGATCCGATTATACCGGGTAATTTGTAATCGATTCCTTGATGCCAGGATGGACATACGTAAGCGTGCGTCCTTTATAATGACCAAAGAAGCATCCTTGAATACGTATGAATGTTGACAGTTTCGCATCATCGTTGTTGCATGTATTGCACGTGGCATTCGGTTGATAATTCTTCTTGATGGAGCACTTCTTGTGATGATTGGAATATTAACAAGTTGTTGACATTTAGGTATTGATAGCCAGACGTCAATGCTTGTCGACTGCCACTGATAAGGTTTTGCACGCGCCTGTCTGACTCCTCTTAGACGATAAGTGTAACATTAACTTGAATTTATGTCGTCTGCGTGTTGAAAGGTTATGGGCGAAAATAAATAAGGATGTTTTTTTGTTATGCATACCAACAATGTGTTTGGGTTGCATTGAATAAACCTGCAAACAGATGTCATTTATCACACATTATCCTTATTTAAAAAAAACACGCAGCAAATCTGCATATATCCAGCTGGTAATATGTGGGCATCGATAGTATACAATATCATTACCTTATCGCAAATTCATGCCGAGCGTTGCAAAAGATAAGATTGGCATCGCTTTCAAGACACGTAGCAGCAAGTCACTGGGACGCCGTGACTGCGCAGGCGCAGTAATTATTATGACAATTTTTGAACAAATTTATTCCCGCCGCCGAGGGATGTTCTGAACATCATGCTACGTGGGAAGAACAATTTGCGGAGATATCATCTCGTCATTCCTCTTGCGCCAAACGTGACAGAGGCAATGCTCATTTTAATGCTTTACAGTGTGTATTCTTTCGCAGAAGAAAATATTCTTACATTTCAAACACGTCTGCAAACGTGGCCTTCGCAACACAATGACAATAATGCCTCGAAATGTCAAGAGCATATTAAAATTACTGCATGACATATCCTGGAATCGATGCCTCCGCCATTCATACTGATGGTCCATTCGACTAAGAATGACCACGACGATCGACAGAAAAACTAACATCAATAAAAGATGCCTAGATTGTATGATCGGCAACTTCCTCGCATATGCCATAACTCAAATATTCATTCAACACCACGAGCAATATTTTGACAGATTTTCTGGTTAGCAAAAAGTAGTTCCTAGGAGTAGTTCAATTAACTTTTTATCATAATAATTGGTGTTTTCCCCTTTTTTTTAATATGCATTTGGACATTCAGCAAATTATACAGCCCGAAAGGAAATGCCCATCAACTGCTTCCCTCGATAATTCATAAGCGTTTGAATTTTTATATATAAAACACAGTAGATTTTTTTTTTTGGAAAATAATAATAAGAAGAGAAAATATAATAATTATTCGTGTAACGAAAAAAATAAATGTTTAAGAATACGTTCAGTAAATTTCAAGTCGATATAAATGAAATTCGCGTAAGTTATAGGCCGACTAGGCGCTTCCAGAAGCTGAGGAGAGGAGAAATTTTTAAATTTCTCGAAACTACTTTTTCCAAGCTCATGGAAGTGCTCACACACGCCCTAGATGAGCATTCTTTATGAAATTTAGCAAGCACGTGTATAATAAACGTCTTCATCGTATAGACTACAATTATCTAAAAATATTCAGTCGTTTTTTTTTAATTAATGAAAAACTACGAAAAAAGTTGGTAAAAACACACATTTTTCTTCAATCGCTCACTATTTTTTTATTTTTTAATATTTCTTCCTAATTATAGTCTATACTATACACAATATTATATAAAGTAAAATTATGCTTAATTTTTTTGCTGCAAATCACTTGTCCAGGACTTAGGACTTCCATGGTGGAGAATGTCATCGCTCGTCCATCGACATACATGGCTGGCATGGACACCATTCCTAATACTTTGTCAAAGTAAGTTTATTTTGATACAATTCTCTCACATTGCGAATAGTAAAAAGCCAGTTCTATGATGATATATCGGCGTTGGTATTTTTCGCAAGCGTTGATAACAGCGATTTTTGCCCATCACTAAAAGGGTTAAATACGATTAAATCTGCATAGTTTCTTATAAAGCATTTTAAATAACTGTTGATTCATAGCTTGTAGATCTATTATCGTTATTGACCTCGGAACGGATCTGCAGAATGCATTTTTTGTTTCGAACAAAAATTAGCTTTGTTGAAATTTTGCCAACGTACACCGTTGATTTGGCAAATTTTTAGAAAGCATTTGAAAGCGTAAATACTAGAATTTGAATGGCACATTCGAGCGAATTATTCTTCTCACGCTAGTACAAGGTCAATTGTCGTCTTTTTTATTTGGATTTAAGGCTTCTTTTATGAGCCAAATGATTCAATAGCTATTTAGGCCAATCGTTTTTGCGGCGGCCTCGCGATTGCTCTTCGAAGATCTGCGTCCAAATTTTTCGACGCACAAAAATGTTGCTTATCTCTGTTAGACGCTCAAGGAGATTCAAAGGAGAGCAAAGAAATCCATCGTTCCCAGACGAAGGCATCTGTTCAAACATTTTTTTCCAAGCATCTGGCCGAGATAACTTCCATCCTGTCTGAATAGAAAGTATTCGGCGAGCATCGATTATTTTTGTGTTTATCGTAAAAAAAACTACAACGGCTTGAGTTGGTTAGAAATTTCGCGATGTGGATCAAATTTAATTATGTGCAAATGAGGGATGAATAAAAACAATGACCCTTCAGAATGTGTAAACAACGTTTCTTTATTATACGCTTTGCATGAAAATTAGAACATGTAATCTGATATGAGATCACAAAGGCACCAACTAAAATGTCATAATCCATTGTGTAACGATAATAAGACATCTTCAGGGAGAGTGCGGAGGCAACGACGCGTGCTACCGCTCGGGTATCCATTGTTGGGATTGTGCCGCAGTCGATTTACGCACAAGCACTGATATTGGGTCCAGGTAGAAGGCCTCGAGCTCCCAAAAATAAGGACCCGGGAAAAAATACAAAATGAGCGGCGAACCCGGCAAAGGCTACAAGAGCTTACCAGGAATTTCTCAGCGGCTGAGTAATCATCGTCGACCACAGGCGCCACATGGACTTGCCCCCTGAATACTTTTAACACTAATCTTGTGATAAACTTAATCTTCCGAGAAAGATGACCGATATTTCAAAGGGATATAACTGTTGTTCCGATTATTTTTTATGGTTCTAACCCGAGCATTTGGGGAATTCAGTAAATGTGCATTTAACTCCAACTGATGACAAAATCTGTATTATATGTTCCCTGTAAAATGAACATCTTTAGTGATTTATGTGCACAATTAAATTTTAGCTTTATTAAATAAATTTTATACACCTTTCCGTCACATATTAATTCATCCACACACCCTTCGATACGTTCACCCAGGTGACCCACCGGGTGAGCATTCACAAATGCGAATAATTAAATAAATCAAAGGAAATTTGACATCATTCATTACATATGCTAGTAAAAATTATAATTTACATATTTATAACTTTCATTAGAAACTTGCAGTTACAGAGCTTCGCGACATGATACCGCGTTACAAATGTTTCATTGCGTCCTTCATACGTAAAATTGCACGAAATCGAACAGATTTGCATGTATAAAATATATCAATTACTGATTAAGTATTTAGCAAGGATTTGATGGGGATATAACGAGTTAAAATTAATTGAGTTTGAGTCCACATTACGCCACTGTCTGGAGGCATCCTTTATAACAGGTTCCAAGGAAACCAGTCCATTCTCCATCCATCCCACTTTCGACACGACTCGTAGAGAATATGAACTATATACTGTGGAAAGGTAAAAATAACATCCATTGTGTTGGCTGTTGAATTCCCACGATTCGATTCGATAATGTCCGTCTGTCACTGGCTAAAACGTGTCAGAATCCATTAATTTGCTAAGATCTCCGATTTATCAGAGCTCTATCTGGGACAGTTTAGCGTATATACACTCGGGCGATGTTAAAAAAATATATGCAAAAGGCTGTCACATTATGCAACGAGAACATATGGCATTATTGTACAACATTTAAAGGCTCCAAGATGATTGGATTCTGATACGGAACGGGTCAGACTACCCGGGGATACTTTAATCGAGTACGATTATTAATAAAAATGATATCAAAACGTAACTCTTCTCCGTACATTCCACAAAAAAATGATACAAGCAAACAAATCAATTTAATTGATTGCCTTCGATATTTTGCAATGGGTCGATTGTTAATTGCGCCATTAAAAAAATGTCTGCCGTTTGCTATTATTAATAATTACATTGATTGTGCAGTCGTTATAGATTAAGCCGTTTGTTATGTGCGCTTTTTTATCGATACATATAATTTGAATAAATGGGTTAATTACAGACTCCGCCGGTCGAGTTTAGTATTTCTAGCGATTTGTGGGAAAAAGTGGACATTCGATCGAATTTCGAGTGCACAAAATGTGGTCGTAATTCGTACGATTTGCCCTGTAATTGGCATATAAAAATGATATACGACACTGGTAATGGCGTCTTGGTTTCTCACGTTTTCTCGTGTGCAACTAGGAAAAGAGCACTAAACGCTGCATCGATTGATATTTAAAACCGTGAGAAATCAATTTTTAATTCAATCCATCCGAAATGGTACAATGGTACAAATCAAAAATGATTTTACTCGTAATTGGATGAATCGTTCAATGGCGTCGACCAATTTGTGGCAATATCACACTCTCTATTGTTGTTGTATATTTTTCTGACATAAAATACACATGCGGTTGTATTGTGGGTTTACTTTGCGTTTGTCAAGGATGCTGGCAATATAATACGCCCCCCAAAACACTTGCTGGACCAAAAAGAACAGGTTGATATCGTCCCGAGAGCTAAAGCGTTTTTTTGTCCGGCCGAAGGGACAATACCTTTTTTTTTGCGAAGAACCCAATCTAATTCAACTAATCTATATTGCCGAATGTAAGCAATAGAGATAAAACCGTGTCCAAACTATTAACAATGGGCTTTCGTGATAACCACACCATATGTTACACGTGTATTTCGACGTGGGAACTGTAGTTAGAAAAATAACACAATAAATTCATCAATTTTACCACAATCATAAAACTATGTTTTTAGCAGAGCTTAGAAAATTCATTACATTTATATGTATTTATTAGGCAAAATTTATGATTACATAATTACTTTAGGTGTATTGTGTTATTTCCTTGTCTACTGAAATCATGAATGATTACTATCAGATCAGTTCGTGCACATTTTTTGGGATTTTTTTAAATGAAGTTTACGAAAATTGGTAACAGATTGGCTAATACATTAGTCAAGCGATGACAAATTTCAACAGGTTTGAAATCTAATGTTAAATTGTTTTTTATTTACATTATTTGAAAAAATCCCAAAAATGCGCACGAACTTTTGGACTGACCTGATACACCAAAAGAATAATACTAAATAAATGATTTAGAATCAAAAATCCAAGGAAAATTAATACTTGACAGTTTTTAGCATCTTGACAGACAGTTCGACGTCGTCTGCAGGTATCAATGATATTTTTGACATGTTGATTTCTTTCTTATTGTGAAATATTGCACAGGGCGTTATCAACACTTGACGAAATTTAATTGTTTAAATCGCACTTCAGCGCTTCAAAAATGAGCTTGTTGATGCAATTTAATTGAATTGGTTTGGCCTATTGATTCTCAATTAAATAAGATAACGACGACCACCCGGCGTTATGAGGGCCATTCACAGGTCAATGAATATAATATTAATAAAATCAAGTCGATTCATTGTTCCTATAATTTTGATCAAATACTTTATGGATTCTGCTATAAAAAATACCGTCTTATGTACCATGTAATATATTCAGATAATTTTTTGTCCATGATCATAGACTGCCGTTATTTGTATGTACATTTCAGGGTCAACTTCAAGCTCAGCATCAATTTTTTTCCATGGGTCCATTATTCCATGAACGTGATTGGCCAAGGGCGATTTTAATCTTGTCTCACATGACATGTGCATCATAATCAAGAGCATAAACAATACGTATCGATGGAGTGCACGAAAAAAGCTAGTCGAGCAGTACCGCCACGCTACCGTGGGCTAGATCCGAAATTGAATTAAGGTCAGATTTCCTGTTGCCAATCATGATTGATTGATTTAAGACGACATGTGTCCGATTTTTTAGAGAGCCCCGACGTCAGTGTTTTGATGACTTCATAAAGAGCGAAGCGTCGGTTGGGTTTTATCGCATTTTGCATAATGTCTTAACGGTTTTGTGCCGAGTCAACAACTCCGCTCTATGTGTTAACGCTTAATGGAAATCCATATTTTTGCTCGGGTGGCAAAAATTGAAACAACGTACGGCGCACGTCATACTGGGTCGGTAATGAAACTTTAAGCTCCTGTGGGTTCTTGAAGTTTTCGAGATTGGGGTGGAAAATTTAAGGCCTATTCGTTCGAAGAAAACGACGGGATATGAGTGATTAATTTTTGCCGAAATGAGATTTCACCGAAAATGTATTCCATGGAAAGCTTCGGTTGGCTTTATGATGCTTTAGCGTCATCGTTTATTAAAATATAACCAATACCTGTAGAGTACGTGTTATAAATGGAATCGATTACGTACAAATTTATATTTTATCCATATTATTTTAAATAACATAATCAACATATACAAAACACTTTACCTTTTTCAAATTGGTATATTAACCCTTCCCTACCGGTGATGTATTTACTACACCTCGACTCTAATAATGGGAATATCGATATGAAATATAGTAGATACGAGGTTCAGAATTTTTGTATTCTTCCGTAACTTAATAACGAATCAAATCAAAGTATTATAGTATATAAGTATTTATATGCAGCGACGGAAATAAATAATTTGTCATTTCATCATCAATTTTTAAGAATTTTTAATGCCTTTCGTATCGATCAATAGCATCGTTCCACATCCCGTACCCGATTCAAGCAGATTTTTCATATTTTAATTTAATATTTAAATTATTCCACAGAATGAAATATTGATCAAATAAATACGAAAATATTATAATCTCGTAAGGTCAATGAATTTTTAATGCTAATCCCGACAAAAGATTAATTACAGTCGCTCCGCAGCCTCCTGCTTGCGTGAATAATGCGCCGTAATAAAGTACCAACGCTAGGAAGTGTTTATAATTAACAAAGTATTTATTTATTGCACTTATCTTCCCGAAGCTTTGTTCGATGGTATCAATGGGCCATTTCGCAATATTGATGTGTTTATTTAATCCGGCCATATAAATTAATCATGTTCACGTCTTTGTTTAATAAGGCTTATTTTCTAGTCACGACTTGTGGTGCAACCAGGCAGTGCCTCAAGAGCGGAAAATGGATAAACTTAATTGACCGGATTTCTATGCGATAATTCCTGGCAAATATTTTGATTGCACTGTTGAAATGTAATTTATTGTAATCAGGCTTTCATTAGACGAGTCATTTTTGAGACAATTGCGTGGGACTCCCAGTTTAATGACTACCCGACGGTCTGTTTAAATTAATCAAAGGACTTGTTGACCTGTATTGAACCACTTAATAATTACGGGATTCGATAGCATTACTATGGATTTGTTGACGTTGTAATGGTAGTAGAAAGACGTTCATATTTACAAATACTACTACAAACCAACTCAATTATATTTTATTTACAAGCACAAATTTACAGGCGATGAAATCAATTTAAAAAAAGTTTATGGAAGTTAAACGTCTATGTACACGGTAAGGTAAACATCACGAAAAGTGAAACTCCAATCGGCAGTTTGTATTATCTCCGTGTTATGTGCATCTATATGTAGCATAAAGCAACCACTACACCACAAGCGCCCCTATTTTATTATATATTACACAAACAATTTTGCTGATAAAATGTTTGCTATAATTTGTGCAGTATTTATTGATGATCCCTAATAGGAGATTTTTACCTTGCACGTATGGAACAGTTGAATCTAGATTAGATAGAATCGACGACTGAGTCGAGAAATGATAATTATTTGCAATATATAATTATTGCTGCAAATCAAACACTCATGAGCGAGCTTGCACGACTTAATTAATCGTCTCAGTATTTTATATTTTAAAACCAGGAAATCATGGCAAAACTGGATCGAGACGATCAATCGGAAACACTACTACTTATTATATACGGCAGTTCAAAGCGAAACTCAAACACATTCTCTCGTGTTCTTCATATATATAAAATCAATACAAAAAATATTTCATTTGCGTATTAAAAAAATTATGTCAAAATGAATTTCGGAGAGTTAGTTTATTAAACGGATCTCGTGTGACGGTACTTTTTTGGTGATTTTTTTTAGATTTTTCTTTGGCGAATTTTGAAAAGAAAATTTAGATTCAGCTTTAATCTTCTATGTCTGTTTTATAAAGTAAACCTTCAGTTTCTTTATAAAATTATTACAAAGCCGATTGTTGCTCCCTGGCATCAGTTTTAGCTTCTTTAGCGAAGTCATTCGGAGCGGTAGTTACGCGCTTCATTACGACGATGGGCGTAAGCTTGAGTTATGTGGCCAATTTGACATCCTATTGTAACTAAAACTTTCAAAATATCATTGAATCCTTCATTGAAGATAATCACTTCAAGAAGAGTTGCTATTTCAACGATCTTTGTGCCAGAACGCAGGTGTATAGGAGCGAAAGTCCATATTTTGTGTTTGTACTCCTAAACATCTGGTCAACATCTCGTGATAAATCTTCATAGATTGGTTTAATGTCTTTTTGAATTTCTGTAGTTAGAGATGGCTTATGGTGTTGGAAATTATTGAGTTCTCCTCTAATTTCGACCTTGCGCCAGCTGTCTTCGCCTGGTGGACAATCTTCATATTGAGGATTGGCGTCTATAGGAGATTTGTGGTAGAAAGCTGCAAAAATTTCTTTCGATTTTGTGAGTTGATTAACCGCAACAATTAATTCGAAACAAGAAATAAATTTAGAAAATATAAGAGCTTCTTTATTGTACACAACAGAGAAGTATTTGTATTAAAAGGGTAGAAGTAAAAAACCGAAATGCAAGAGAAGGAGTCCGATTTTTCACCACATAGAGTGATAGAACGCACCCTCCAAACCTCTTCAAAGCTGTAACTTCCGAACATCCCCAAATATCAGAAAATCACTTTATCCACATATTCTACACTATATTTGGATACAATTTATGCAAAAAAATCGATTTTTTTTTAAAAAAACCTACACACGGGATGACCCACTTAATTCAAAACATGCATTCATTTAGGAACTAACCTTTTTTAAGCAATTTAATCAGAATCACAAAAGATCAACAAAGTATTATGTATATTATGTAGTATTTTACAGTTATAAATACACGCCAAAATTGCAAAACTGTACTATTTAAATAAAATCGATACATATGCACATTCCTCAATTGCATTTATCAGAATTGCAAGCAATTTTTAATGCAAGCAGTGCACTTCTTTCTTCGTGGAATTCGAATGGTTTGCAATATATCACGGAATTTATTGAATTATACCTTTATATTTAAAACATGATAAATTGTTATTGAACTATCATCATACCATAAGCTGAACTGAGAAGGGCTAGGGTCTTTTCGATAGACCCTTGTAATATGGTTTGATCCACATAAGTCCAATCTCGTTATTTAATAGCCAAACCACGTATACATGATAATAGAGTAGCCTTAAATAAGGGATTATTACCCTCTGTAGTCAAATTTTCAAATTAATTGGATGCTTATTGCATTATGCTATGTGTCTCGATGACGGCAAAATTTTAATTTGTACGATTTTCGTCTTATGTAAATTAATATTTAGGGGTCGTGTAGCTTCAAGAAGGTTAATGTGACAATCTATTATAATACAAACATGCAATTATAACACATTCCATCATACACCCGAGCCTAATATTAATTGCTCCACTACGACGCGTCATAATAAGCTTTAGACGTACTCTGACATCCCAAAATTAATTACAAGATTCAAATTCGGCCTTGTATAAAAACCATGACATAACAACATAACGAATGGAAACAAAGACACAGATTACATAATGGTTTTTTCGTATTTTAATACGTGAAAATATGCATTATGTTGATGAATGCCTACTGATTAATGTAATAACCATCTCGCGTGCCGAGAGGCAATATAGGAGATCTAAAGCCTTAAAGATGCCACTTCGGCGCCTAATAAAAACGGGTTTTTTTCTCATTTATTAAAATGCCACTTCTGAAATTTATCTTCCTCCAATATACTATCAGACTGCACATATCGATTTGAATAAATCCTTGGGACAAAATTGCGGTACGCAGAATTGATTATTTACTGCCTGTTATGACAGATGCAAATGCGGAATATTGTTAATCGGGATGCAATTTCGCAGTGCAATTTATGTGCACAAATGATATCGCCGATTTAATGAAATAATTGCGATGATTGAGAGCCGTGTATTTAACACGTGACGGACGGGGCGCGTTTTTATAATGATTCGCTCCGCCTCAATATGGACGCTTCGACACTTGTGCGATTAATTATTGATGTTAATTGAAAAATCGCTCAATTAATCAATGTTCGATCCGTGCGATTTTTTTTCGGCGTGGCACAAATTCGTGCCGATCAAATGTTTGATGATGATGTTGCTCGGCGATGCTCCGAGATTAAAATAATATTAAGATGCGGCCTGAATGATCTGATTTATTATTATGACTGACGGAAGAAAATAGCGATATTTAATTTGCGAAATGAAGATGTAGCCTTGATTGAGAGCTTTGTTGGATGATAAAGCTGAATGTTTATGGAGCAAATCGATCTAGCGTGGGTGCGATCGCTGGAAGATCGTTGCTGAATGCGATTTTTATCATGCATCGTCACTTGAAATATAATACAGGTTATTCGCATGAACTTTAAACGCTATGTCTAATTGGCATTCGTGTCACATTACACTGAAATGAATAGACAGATTATCGATAGTTTCGTCAAATGGCAACGTTAATGCATTTTTTGCATTGAATCTAATCGCATACGAGTTTCGTCGATCTAAGCGTGCTATTAGATCTGAATGATCAAAATATCTCAATAATCAATATAATTAACTCATATTCGATAAAAAAAATAATAATTCAACGTTTCTAACGTGCTTATAGACATTCAGACATCGTTTTTTATATATAAAGTAACACGGTTATGTGGTTCCATGAAAACATCGTGTAATGTAAATCCGTGTTATACGAAGTCCATAAAAGTTTTTTAACATGTTAAGTGGGCATATAAAAGCAGAGTGTATTTATATTAATTACTCATAAATTTCGCACGAATTTGGCTACAGAGTTTATCTGAGATATTGCCACAAATTTATGGATGCTTCATAAGACAATGCGAATTCAGGACAGCGAATTTGAAGAAGACTGGCGTCTACTTATCTAGCATCGTCTATACATAATGGACATCCTGTTTTAATGCTCCCTATCTAATTCTGCATGCTTTTTATAGTCTAATTGCAATCGAATGGCGCCGACGATAAATTCTTTATAAATAACTCGGATAAGACGACGATAAACGGAGTCAATAGACGCTAATAAACGTTCAATGAAACATGATGTTTATATTTGAAATGTTGTTCGAATGTTTAGATAATTTTTATTCAATTAAAAACACCAAGAAGTGGGTCAATTTTTTTGTCTGACGTCGATTAATCTGGGCAATTTTTCTGATTTACCCAACCATCTTGCTTAAGACATTTTTAATTTGATCCAATGCAATTTAATGGCATTCATCCATCTTTCATCTACAATTTTATAAAATGTTTTCTCACAAAATATTTTCAAGAAAATGGTAATTTTTCATGGCGAAATCTCATGAATAAAGCGATTTTAATGGTCGTGTTTGTTGGTAGTAATTATTTCAATTATGATCATAATGTGAGAAACATGGGTGATTTTTTTTTTTAATTAAATGCTTCTACATAAAGAAGCAATAAATTCTTCGTATATGTTTATGACAACATTTTTACACACGTCAATTCAATACAAATCGTGCTACCGGTTAATAAATATGCAAAGCACGAGCTTAAAGCTCGATTACCACTCTTTGAACAAAAATGTATTTAAATTAATTATCATATTATGCCAGAAACAGTCAAGATCGTTCAAGATCATCCACTTTTGAATTTCCAGGTAATTTCAATGTAAACGCCGATGATTGTTTCCTCGGAGCTTTGTTCTCGAAGGTATCTTTGTTCACCTAAGACTCAATGAGGGTGGCCAGTTAATGTTGGGGCGTTCGCAAGCATCGGTATGTCCATAAAACAAATCGCAATTTAAAATCGCATAAATTCTAAATTCGTTCCATCGTCGAAATAATTAACCGCCGTAATAAATGTGCAGTTTAATTTTTCAATAAAACATCGAATCGACGGCCGTCCGTTTTGAACCCGCAATCATAATCGTATTATGGTAATCCGTAAAAACGACCGGTCTTCCTCTGCACAACCGGAATTTCGACCAAAGACGTCGTCGATGTGGTCGTAAATATTTTTCTTCGATTTTTAAGTACAAATTAATTAATGTCCAGCTTTATGGGCCTTCGGACCCTAAGAGTCATAAATATGAAAATGCATGCATAATATACGCGGCGCTTGATTAAAAATTAATAAAAACGTCCACATGCCAAAGTTTTAATATCTCACATAAAATTATTCGAAAATTAATGCTTCCTCTTCGGCAGATTCGTCTGCGTTAAAAGCACTACTGTTCGATAATTTTTAATTATTATTGCCATCGTATATTTCACGAAATTATCATGCGACACTAAGACCGTGATTCATTACTGATGGGTGATTGGTCAAAAATTAATTTGCCATCAGCTCACGATGGCAGATTCATCAAATGCTTGCTAAAATTCAATTTTAACAATTCAACAACCGACCATAAGTCCTATATAATAATTAACTGATGAACTTTCTAAATAGGCTCTAAGATAAAGATTGGAAAATTTTTGATGTATGTATTAAGAAATATTTTATAACGTCGTTCAGCGTAAGACAATCTTCAATTCGAGGCAGAGTCAATTGTAAATAAGCACTGTTGATAGCATACAAGACCACGTCATTTTTTTTACATAAACAATACACAAGAAATCGATTCATTTGCTCCTGCTTTAGAAGGAAATGATAATCGGACAAAGACTCATTCAACAACACAGCGACGAACACAATATTCAGTCATTTCTTCAAGCAAAAATATAACAAACTGGAAATCCAAATCATTATTGGTCGATAAATTTGGGCTAACGATTTGTACAATCGTGCGATGTATGCGGGGAAGCTCTTCGTCTCTGTCTTTCGAACTGCGTTACGTTCTCTCTCTGTCTCTGTCTGTCTCCGAGCTCAATGTACAAGAGTGCTCGTTCTGAATAGTGGAGGGGAGGTCCCAGGCTCTGGGATAGTACTCCTTTAGAGGTTAAAACACGATTTTTTTGATTGGGCTCAAAAAAAATTTAAATAATGAGTATTAAAATTATGAAAAAAATTATAATGTTAATATATTATAATCGAAACTAAGGAAACATTCGGTGATACGAAGTATTCGCGTTTATCAGATATCCGTGCCCTTCCTCCCCAGCATTGACCCGGATAATCAAGAATACACTGTACATATCATTTTTACTTTTTTTAAATGATTTTTTCTCAAAGCTTATCAAATTATGTACGTCAAATTGATTCGGCGTTCTTTGCTTATGTACAGTTTTTCCATCGGCAAGTCATCGTTCACTGATCGAATAAATTTGATAATGTAATGTTCTTTATCGATTGCTGGCTTTGATATTGTTAATAAATAACGGTGAAATGTAATAAAAACAATAACGATAAATACACAACTCTCACTTTTCAATGGTAACAAAAATTAGGTGTTTCCTGAACCGTGTCTCAATAAATTTCATATATTTTTCTTATGACCAGATTTAAATAATTAACGACGCCGAAAGCCGAAACGCAAATCATTGAATACACAATTTTCCAATTGCATTACGATCCGAGCGTTTATTATTGACGAGGTATTTGCCAAAGAGTTATTACCGTAGTTCGTTCACTGGCATCTTTAATACCATGAGTCTGCTCGGATGGTATTATAGTTTGGTTCGTTTCACGCGTTCTCTGGCACCATTCAAGAAAAGATTATGTCTATTTAGCTACAAATTATATTCGAGTCTATCTGACAATGCATAAACGTATCTCCTCACTGCAGAGACTTCAACAACGCCATCGCAAATTGGATTCGCAGAATTATGGGATTATCCTCCGCGAATCGATAATGAAGTGCGCTGTTTAGTCATCAAAGCCATTCGATTGGCATACTCGCATGAAAAGCACACGTCGTTACGTATCGGCAGGCTTTATTTATGTAAAAATATGGCGCTTGTCACGCAGGCTGTTGTATACCGTTCGTATAAATGGATATGTGCCGGCATTTTAAATTCGGGTGGATGTCAGTCAAATTTGATAAATTGCTTCGGCACCAACACGTTCGGCAAAGCAAATCGATATGAAAGGAAGTAGGTTTTAGTTGGGTTTTGTCGCTAAACACACAAGCAGCCGGTGTTGGGCAAGACAAGTCGCTTGTCTCTTACAGGTGTCCTATGATGTCAGAAGACAATTTGACCGGGTGAGCTGCCTCGACGGCGATTCATTGTCAAACCAACAAATTGTGTATATATAACGAGGACAATGTGCCTTGCGAAACGTTAACTTCTCTGCACGCGTGTGCTTTTGTGCGATATGCAAATGTGCATTGTAATTGCAGTCGTCCATGCGAGATATGCGGCCCCGATGCATTACCGACCGTTCGCTAAATCCGACATCGCCATAATTGCTATCTCGCCATCTCCGATTCTGACAGATTCCAGAATTCTCTTTATATTATTCGATATCATCGAAACACACGATTTCGATCGAAGCACGATAAAATACGACCAAAATGCATACAGCCCGCACGAAGCGCGGGGTGACTGCTATGGAAACCGCATCATACGCGTTGACCCAATAAAATCATTTCACCCAAGCGACTAAATATTGACTTATAAAGCAAAGCAATCCAAAATTATTTTCAACAGGACATGTCTTGTACTTGTGTCAACATGACGTCAAATGACAAACGTGTAAACACAGCAAGAAAGTCTTGATGCAAAGTCCATGCGATCATAAGAACAATGTTAAAAAAAACACGATTTAAAAATAAGATGACAATATTGTGATTGTGATGGAATTATTAGACTGTCAACGGTAGCGCAGTGGTCGCCATTTTAAATATTAAAATAATAGATCAACATTAATAATAGATATTTTCATGGATTACGTAAATGCGATTATGCAAAGAAGGATACAGATCATTGAAATGCATCATACAAATTTAAATTTCTTCCAAAAAAGTTGTCATAAATTATCGATTAGCTAACGAGATGCTAATATTATAAAACGAAAAAAACACAAACCACTATGGTTTTTAAAATATTTTAAGAATTGAATAACAAATTGGTGCGGAATACTTGTTGAGTATTATCTTGAAAATTAAATATGTTGACATTATATGTGAATATACGTTTTCTACGCCCGATGCTGAAAGATTGCCCGCATCAGGGGGCAAACGAGCGCAGTGCATCCGCAATTGATGTGTTAATACAAATCGACCAAAACCTTAAATAGATAAAGATATTAGTATCAATAACGAAAACGATCTTTCCGGGAAACGACTGAGAAAATAACGACGATCATGGAGGGAAAAGATAACACATGATCGAAAATTTCACAGAACATCGCCCCGATAAGATTGTCCATTGTTTCTAAAAGCCTGGCCAAAAAGATAATGCCGATATATACGGCGATACTACACATTCGATACAAAATTAAATTTTCACGTACAGTGCACTCTCGATTATCCGGATGCGAATTATCCGAATTTGCAGATTATCTGTGCCTGAAAAATATTATTTTTTTCTTCTTATTTTATTATGAGATGCACATAAAAAAGCCAAAATTTCAAACTCAAATATTATTTCGTCATTTAGTCTGGATCTGATTTTGGAAGTCAGACAACTTGCTGCTGAAAATGCACGCTCAGCCTCCACGGAACTCGTAATTAGATATTTAAATGCTAGTTCGAGTTGATGACCTCGTGAGCCCCCATTTTCATATAACACCATCAATGTGACTGAACAAATTCTTTTCTGCTGAGACACGGACTAAAACTCGCAAAATTCCCGATTTCCCGACAAATTATTTATTTCCGTCGCCGCAGATGGACACTTATATACTATAATACTTTGATGTGATACATAATTATATTACGGAGGAATACAAAAATTCTGAACCCCGTATCTATTATATTTCATATCGATATTTCCATTATTAGAGTCGAAGTGTAGTAAATACATCACCGGTAGAGAAAGGTTAAAACACCAACCGAGTCGCCTAAGTTCACTAATTGATAGTTACGCCACTGTTTCCAAGCGTCCAGATTTCGGCGGAAATGTCTCGATTTAGTAGCCTTCATCGTGCTGGTGAAGTGTACGATTTCTGTTAGATAAAAATTTCAATCCCGAATTTTTCGGAATTAAAAATAAGTATTGAAATCATGAAACAAAAATTTGTATTGAAAATATGATATCATATTCGAAACCAAACAGAAATTTTATGATTTTGATTATCCGTGTTTTCCAGTTATTTGTGTCCATCCTCCCCAGCATTAGCCCGGATAATCGAGAGTCTACTGCAACTATAATAACTGAAGTCGACTATACAATAAATAAACAGCTGTTGAACAAAATCTGTCCCTAAAAGAGACATAATGATATTTTTATACGTAATCAAAGGTGCACAACATGTTTGTAGATCTGAAATTCGTTTTGGTTTCGTGTTTAACGTCATATGCTACATAATTATTTAGTATTTTCTTGTATATTTCTATCAAAACGCATTAAAATGTGGTCACTAATCATATCTTCTAAGGATTTGAATCTGAATTGAAGATCTTGATGTGATGGAAAATTCGTTTTTTTTTATTACGGCATGATCAAATATAGTGTACGTTTGGGCTTTGGAGCATATCAAATTAATAAATCACGTTATTAGCCGCTTGATTATATGTTTAGATGTTCCAAAATAATGTATACACATCGACCGTGACACGTTTCTTGAAAACATTCGCAAACAGTATTCCGATAAAATGACTTGTAATTTATCAAGCCGACATGTCAATGTCGACACTTTTCAATAAATTATTTTCGTGAAAAGATCGAAGAAATGCATGATATGCATTCGCGCTTTGGAACGGTAATGCATTGAGTTTTTGCATCGATAGACACAAAGCCGTGGTAAAAAATTCGCTGAAAGCAATTCATCAAAGCGTTTACAGTTATCTGCTATGATGACTGGTCAAGGCTTTTATCGACGACTGGTTGCAGTCAATCCAGCGCATGATTTAATGGAAACCGTCGAAACTGCAGCGGGTGCATTAAGCCGCATCGTACATTGTCATTGGCAATTTTTCATTAAATGCCAAGGCGCAAAAACATGTTAAAACGCAATCATCCACTGTAATTTGTCAAAATTGCAACACGAACAAAAAACGCCTTAAATCATCTGCGCATTCCGACATTTTATTTAATCGGCGGTAAATAACCGCAAACTCAAATAGTGATACGATAAGATATCCCCCCAATATATATTTATCGAACATATACACTCTTATCTGCGGGAAGACCCGTCAAAGCGTCCTATAATGCGGTTAAAAGGCGTTTACTTTAATTATTTAAGGGCCTACTAGAGAACTGGTTCTAGCAACGACCAGTCCGAGACCACAAAAAAAGATTTACCTGATAATTTTTTTTGGCGCGTTTGTGCCCCGTGAAAGTGTCAATCAATTCTCATTCCGTAGATCTCCGAGATAATGCAGAACGACAAAAAAAAAATATAATTGCCAATAACAGACCACAAATATTGATTGAGTCGCCTTGGATCATGATTGTACTTTACGGTAGTTGCGTAAAAATTAATATGTATGTCAATTGTAGATATTGATCTGGCTTAATTATAGAGTGTCCTAATGCTGGACAAGTTCATTCGGACATTTTTAGTTTTTTTTTTTAATGAACGGACGTGCTAGAAAAAGACCTTCGTTAAAAACCGAAACACAAGGCCAATCAACGTGCATAGAGCAATACAAATTTGTTCTTAAATCACTGTATCAAAAATCGTTTTGGAAGCGTTTGAATGGCGAGCGTATGCATGGTAATGTGCGTGTTTATGTCGACGCGGTGCATGGACGTTCATTCATCCGATGATGGGTCATTGGCGTAAATTAATTTGTCTTGCTTTGATCCTATAACAAAAATATTAAGCAAACCGGCTTGCACGTTGGAATCATAAACAAAACATATGGAATTGATTCAAAAATGCATGCGCGGTAATGAGGCCTAAAATACATATATTCCATCCGGGATGACGCATGGATGCGAGGCATGGTTAATGAACTCAAAATTGTGCCAAAACCAAATGATGCATTCAGTGTGAAATAAATTCGATTCCATACAGATCTTGCTTTGTGTGTACAATGTAGCGACGTCTTTAACATGTGCTTTGATTTTTGTTGTTGTTGTTATTGTTAATGACCCAATAAGGAAGGATTGATGACAGACAAAAAAGTTCGCGTACAAAATGACACCCAAATATATTGGGTGCATGGATTCGGATAGTTGTGTTAATCGTGATTTTGATAGCATAAATTTGGCAGTCGATCCTTACCTAAAACGCTGAGGCTTAGACTGAGCTGATCCATCTGCCTGGTGGCAACTTTATCCATCATACACGAAGTTTATCCGCGGATGCATATAGTCGTAATCACAGAAACAAGTATGTTAACACTACAACACTCGGCCAATAAATAACACGAGATAGTTATCGACGACACGAAGGAGCGGATGAAGTTGTCAACTGTTAAGATACGATCACTTGCAGTGTGCGTTTGTTGTTAGTTGAGATCACATGCCGCGGGTTAATCACTGTCCCGGAAGACGCGCTCCGCGGGTTAAGGGGTAGCATGTTGCATGGTACTTTGACATTAGCCGAGTGCAACGGATGCAACTCGCACTGCCACCGCGCTCACTCACAGCGAACACGCTAGGGACACTGACTCACACCACCTTCATTGAGGGAGACGACGGCCCCCCCACTCCACGCCTATCGTACACCTCCTGAAGATGAAGAACCTGCTACACGTTCAGCACCGTTCCCACATACACACACACTGACATACGCCCGTCGAACCCAAATCGCCTACGGACACTCGCAATTCATTCTACTATTTCGATCCCGATTTATAATCACAATGCATATTTTCGTACATAAATAATCGTAAAGTGAATGAAAGCGAATATTACACCCGATTCGGCATTGTTATTAAATCGTCGTGATTGATACACATGATTCAGAAAACCGGTCTCACCCACATAGAAACATTAGAATCAATAAAAAATTTAAGAATGCCATTTGTTAGACGAAAACGAAACTATATATATAACAAATCATTTTCCTTGTCTAAGGTCGACATTAAAATACAACAAAAGTAAACACAATAATTTAATTTAATTAAAAATGAATTATGTTTGATTGTTCATTTTATTCCACGTGTGATGAAGTTAGAATAGAAATTTTAAATAGAAGAATGGGCAAAAAAAAAAAAAATATTATTTTATGTGATCAGAAATAGTAATTTGGTGTTACAGTAATTTTTCCCCCATATTCTGAATTTGAACCAATATTTGGCTAAAAATAATTAGATTCACATTTAATACTTTTCTGTTATGTATTTAATAATAACAAAAAAATTCAAAGTCAAATTAGCTTAATTCAGTATAAAAAAGTATTTATAAACATATATATTATTTTGAACCATTTGAATAATGAGCTAATTTTAAATCATCATAATCTTAGATGCTATATTTGCTTGTCCGCCTCTTATCGTCGTATAAATCCACTTATCTCTCAGAATCGTTGCAGCGTGTATGAAGCTTGTACATAAATAAATAAACAATGTCGATAGCACACAATATTCGATAATTTCTTCAAATAAACATAAACAATACACTTGGAATCGATTAATTATATCATTCATATACCATTATTAGTCGATAAATTTGGGTTAACGATCTATACAATCGTACGATGTACACAAGATACTCTCTTCCATTCACAATCTCCGACCTGTAAGATATTTTATCCAAACTTAAAATGTAAGACATTTCCGTCTCTGTCTGTCTCTGAGCTCAACGTGTAAGAATGTTCTTTATGAGTCACTGGAATTCGAACACGATATTTGTTTACTTCTTTGATATTTCAAGTATCTTGCCTTGCTCATAGTCTTTTAATCGTCACAATCAATATCAACTAATATCTAATATAAAATAATTGAGGAATAAAAACCATTAGCAAAGAGATTAAGATAAATTATCATAATACGACACCACAATAATTGTATTGTTTGGTTTAACTCAAATGAATCTCAAAAGCGTATCCTAATAAATATAAAACTTCTTCAATATAACTTCTAAGAATACAATCGCATCCTTTCTTTTAACTTTCGAGCTTAATTTGTGCGCACCCAGCAAGCCACCTACGCCATCGAACACAATAATTTTTGCTAGAGTACTCGAATGAAACCTTATGGGGTTAAATATTTTTTTACACAGAATGAAAAAATCATAAAATGCTTATTAAGTGTAATAAAATTGATATTTAAAATGATCAATAAAAGGTGTTTAAAAACAGTTTTAATCAACGTCGGAGACAACGTTTATGGAGACATTTATCTACCAATAGAGTATTTTTTACATATAACGGTTGAATTGCGATTAAGATGAATCGGCCATCAAAATTTTAGCGATCGGATTAAATATTCACATTTTATCTCTCCAACAAAACTAACGGTATGTATAAGCACATATTTTCGTTGTTAAACATCACCGTTAATGTAGGATTAAATAAGTTTACCTATTTAATCTTAATCCTTTAAAGGTTTGGCATTTATGAAGCTAGTGGCGTATCTTAAGTCTTTCAGAAATATGTAGCTTAGTAGTCATCATGTCGTTGATGATTACTGTATCAGGTATGCCAATTGAGACATCAAGGAATGTACTTGGTCTGAATATATTATGGACGTTATATTATTTATTTTTTTAATGAATAATGAATGCTATTTTTTTATATATAAAAATATGGAGCGTGTAGGGGTCACACAAAAATGTTATCTAGACCCGAGATAATCATACCTTTTACCCAAGAAACCTGTTGATGAGTGCTCAAGCTTTATTCATAGATGGATATTAAACAGCTTCAATCTTCAACGTCGGTTCCAAAAAAATATACCATCCACGGAATTATTTTAGGGCATAATAAACATTTTATTGATGTGTGTTCGATCGGGTTTTACAGCGATGAAATTCACTTGTATCGATAGATTGAGTACTTGCTCACACAACAATTGTGGGTGTTAAAAAGCATATTTTTGTGGCAATAAAGCGATAATGAGGTTGCTCATTTATGGACATAATGATGTGAAATTCTTCGGCGGATAATTGCCGAAGACTTGATGTTGTTTTCCTTTCAGCGCCCTCGAGAGGGGCGCAGACATAGCGACACGTTCGAAATTTATTTCCCGACAACTTTGACTCTTATGGCATCTAATTATATAAAAACCAATGGGAACTTATGACCACATTTCGATCTTCCAGTTGCTCGCATAATTTTGAACCTTTGAGGTTGATCAACTCTTATCGGACAACAAATTTTACTATCTATAAAGTACGGTAAGTTTTTAAACACCAACGCATGTCGATAGTATCGTTTGTAAAATATTGACTGTTAAGTTGAATTACCATATGTGATCACAGCCGTTATCGACGTTCACAATCTTGAATCACAGGAAAAAAAACGGTTATGCATTTGTCTACTACCGTTCAATAGAAAACGCTTGGCATTTTTAGGCCTTTCGATTCAATTTAATATATTGATACGTTGTTCGAGCCCAAACACCATAATTCAAAGTCTTCAATTGGATATACAATATATTTCATTATGAACAAGAAGAATTTATTGTTGGTCATTTTTAACGGACATCGGAAGAGCTGCCGTCGATTCTTTTCCAACAATCTGTTTGGATCAATTTGAAACTATTCACACATAAATAATGTCTTCTTTGTGAATTAAGAAATCACCAAATACCACTATATAATATAAATAGGCAATAAATCGTGTAAAACCATTTAAAATTAATGTCGATAACATTGCTTATATATAAGCTTGCAATTTTAACTCATTTCATGCGAAACACTTTTAGCAAACGTCGAATGCTGAATGGATTTTTTAATTAGTTTTAACTTGCTCGTAGGCAGGGTTACACAGTAGTATACATCTTCAAACCCTTTCCAAATCCTTGTCCATTTCCCAAACAATTTTTTCTTATAAGAAATATAGGGAAATGGATTAGTTCGTTCTCATGAAAAAATCTTATTGGCATATTATACATTGATGGAATCCTATAAAAAAATTCAAACATTTTAATTCCATCTAATAAATATTTATTTGATTAATAAAGTATCGTAATATTGTACTCCTCCTTCTCATGGTTCTGCAGTCTCTAAATGGTCCCTGTGATCTTCTATGATATTAACTCCTAATAGGCAATATTCACCACTATAAGGCACAGCATCTGAAGGTCCTTTCAATCACTGCTTTTAACCACAAATTCATTTTGCTATATTTGCTTGTTCGCCACTTATCGTCGTAAAAATCCACTTATCTGTCATGACCATCGCAACGTGTATGAAGCTTGTACATAAACTAATAAATACTGTCAATAGCACACAATATTCGGTAATCTCTTCAAGTAAACATAAACAATACACTTGAAATCGATTCATTATATGATTCACATATCATTATTATTCGATAAATTTGGGTTAACGATCTATACAATCGTACGATGTACGCAAGACACTCTCTCCGTCTTTGTCTTCCATTTACAATCTCCGACCTGCAAGATATTATCTCTGTCCCTGTTTCTCTCCAAACTCAACATGTAAGACACTCTCTGTTTCTGTCTGTCTTCGATCTCAATATGTAGTAACAGGGCCGTAATAAGAAAGTGGCAAAGCAGGCGCCCGCCATGGGCGCAACTGGGCCTGGGGCGCAAAACGCTGAATACCGACCCGATCGAGAGTTGCACATGGTTTTTATTTTACTTGATAAATCTATTATACATAAATCAACACTGATTGACTCTGTCTGTTTTTATAATATAATAATAAAATAAAGACAACAATATTTTCGAACGATTGTAAAATTTAAGCAACTCGCTTCATCAGTCTTCTTTGGACGACTTCGTTTTGTAATGAGAGTTCGTTATCGTTTTGTAGACATGTTCAGGTAAAATGTCCGATCGCGATGCGCTCATTCATCATATCAGCGGTCCGAAAAGCGGACTGATTGGACACATAGACTTCTCGTCCTCTTTTAGGGCTTTTTGCGGCATTTCTATAATCTGTACGATCGCGGAAGTTCATATTTCTTCGTTTATATTATATTATAATCTTAGATAAATATATATATCCGTTACTATCGATAATATTATAATTTGAAAGTAAAGTATCAATTTTTAACTACTACTTTATAATATTGGTTATAATTTTATTCAAACCAAATCAAGTTGTGAAGAATTTACGACCATTGTTAAGATTAAACTACATGATAATGAGCTCTCAAAGTCATATATTATTGGAATAAAAGGATCAAGAAGGTGTGTAGACAATTAGCCTATCGTTTGAAGGATTCGCTTGGGGCTGTTATGATAATCATCATTTTCGATTGCATCCATGCTTACCTCAAACTCATCTTCATTTATTTCCATATTCGAGTTTGGGTCCAATATAACTTCTCCTTTGGTGTTGTGTAAACGAAAACTTGTAAAACATAGTAAGTCTTCGAATTATTTATTTTGATCATATCCTACTGTGTTTAAATTCATTGAAAGCATACATGGATTTATTATTGATAGAAAAAGGCATACGTTTCGATATTTAATAACAATTCAGAAAAGTCATGTATAATTAACAATAATTTATAGCTTAGATTGAATACGGGATGGAGATTTGCTTTCTAAGGAATAATGTCTGTTATGGACAATTGATGTTAATAATCAAAAACATATGTTAGTTGTTAAATAATTGCAAAATGTATGAGCGTTTGTTTGAGCACTAATAGCATTCTCAATACACGATATTTTATAGACATTTAATGACACTGGTTTTAAAAGAGCCCGAGGGCATCGCAGCGCCTGTGAAGACCTTTTTTGTGTGCTCGCAGTGTTAAATTCTGTCCGCCTGAGGGGCTCACAGATATGAAAGTGTTTTTCGGAATTCAGATACCAACTGAAAACATCGAAATCAATTTTGTTTTATCGTCATAACCATCGGGTTAAAACGCTCCAAATTATGTTTTAACGCTGACAACCTTATGATTTTCAAGTGCAATATTGTGATGAAAATTCTTATTAATTTCATCAGAATAACTTAAATCGATAGATGATGACACTGTGCCGCATTATCTCAAATTTAAATTGAGCTTTCCATCATTTTATGCTATTAAAATGACATGTGACGAAATACACGAATATGTACACCCGGTTTATAGTATGTTAACATTATGATTTCGGTAAAAATGAAATCATATTTGTGTTGTATATACAATATTGGTTGAAATTCAGCCAATTCAAATATTTCTATAATGAACCATTACTGTGTAATAAATTCTGTCCATATATCAGTACCCAACAACATAATTATTTCTATTTATATATTTGCTATTATAACGTGTTGGATCAGAATTTACATACGTATTATTTAAATTGGCGAATAAAATTGATTTTGAGCCAATTTTGAGAATTACCCGACGTAAATGTTAGCTTGGGAAAATCTACGCCGAAGATATTAACCGATGTTGTTTTCTCGAGCAAATATTTGTTGAACCTTAAGACGCTTAATTATTTTCGCTATCGAAAATAGATTGCCAAAATTTGATTAAACGGCTGATTCTAATTTACTCTTCCGTGGAACAGATATCACCGGTAGAACTATGTATTAAGTTCGTCAAATTGCCAAAACGTGAACGATCCGAAGGCTTCAAAAGACTTATTTTTAGACTCCAAAGGATTTCCGAGCTACCCTTACAGTGTCAACATTCAACAGCCATTCCCTCGATTTTCCTGAGCGATTATCGAAGGTGTTTTCCCGAAACCACAAAGGTTGTCTTTGTAATCCCAAGCGTTGTTTCGAATAACAAATGACCCAGTTATAAACTAGTAATCCAAACTTGGAATTTATGGCATGAAGTCATCATAGATTAGATTTCAAAATACACACAGACGAAAATGCGAACATTTAACTGTATTTTCAGAAGACAATCAAACGAACAAATAAAAAGACAAGGATAAGGTAGTGACTAAATGAAAGCACACTTCATAACATTTTTTCCAGCAACTCAATGCTGTCATATTTCGCTATAAGTCATAAAATGATATATTTGTTTACTGATTTTTTAATTTTTTTTACACATTTATGTAGAAAATGATCATTTGATGATATATTTGAGAAAATAATGTTTTCAGCTTGCGCAAAACTTCTACCTTTCGCTTCAAGCACGCATATATCATTTTTTGAAATGTTCTGTTTCATCATATAAATATCCAAATGCTATATCATGTTACATTGACTACCAATGATAGATTATTGTATAACCATGTGTGGTATAAATCCAGGGCCTCATAACTCATACTTGAGTGTATTTAATAACTCAAAAATATGATATATGGCTGACTTTTTGATATTGAATTAAGATAATTGGGTTATTGTTGGCATTTAAAAAATATTTCACCATATGCATATCATATGACACCGTGTAGATAAAATGGGAAGCATTTTTAAAAAAATAATATAATATGTATAAAATAGCTTGATGACATATGTGAATTTGAATAAAAAATATTATATCATCAATTATTACTAAAAATGTTGGTATTTTTTTTAAAAAAAATATTTGGCATTTCTAAATGGAATACATACAATGGTAGACATCAACATTTATCTTCTAATAAATGTACGAATTTTATATAAGATCCAATGATCATTGATCTAAAGAGCAAGAATGCTTCTTGTTTCAATACAAACATTTTTGATGGATTGGTGATGATTCAAATTAATGTTTTATGTTCAAGATTGCTAGGAGAAAATCATTTAATGTCTAAAATATATAGTTTTTATTACTTTTTTATTATGGCTGATGCGTACTTATCTCTGTATTCTATCATTAATTATTTCGTCCATTTATACTAATTTTGGGAAAAGGATAGTAAATCTTTCTCATAATGGGCTCAAATAAATGCATATTTGAATTAATCAAGCTATGACCAAGCGTTAACTAAATGAATTTATTATATCTCACCATTTATATAAAGTCAAATTTGTGTCATATTCTTTGGAATTTTCAAAAATATTCACTGTATTATTCTAATATGGAAATATCACCCAATCAATTAATCCAAATAATGTATACTACAGGATAAAGCCTTATTCCATTTATCCACCATTTTCTTCAGAAAGATATCTTGTCATATACCTTTCGACTATCTGAACCAAAATTAAATACCGGTATAACCGTTATATTTGTCGGAACGAAAGTCGGAATTGAACCAATTCGAAAATATCGGTTTTTTTCTGTTCAATCCACGTTTTATGATGAAATATGTCACCTTCAGAGCCGCAACGAGGGTATATAGCGCCCGTGGCAAGTATCTAACATGCCCCCCCCCTCTCCAAAAGTCTATTTTTTTAAAGTTATATGATACTATTATATAAGCAATATATTAAATATTATTTTTATGTCTATTTTAAAATAATATATGAAGATAGTCCCAAAAGTTCCCGACTCATCTTATAAAGCTTGAGTTTTATGTTTCAAGACGTTACGTTGTTTAGTATTTGTTTGGCACCTATTAATATTTAGCGCTCTCAGTGAATTTGTAAACATAGAAAAAAATGATTATCATTAAGTGATAAAATTATTTTATTTGGAAGGCTACGAGCCACCTATGTAAATTAGACCCTGAGGGGGCGTATATGATCTTACAGATCACAGATGGTCCTGGGTAAGCATTTCTTCCCATAAAAGCCGTAAAAAATCATAAAAAAGGACCGAGTGGCTACAAGGTTCAATCGGTCCGCTTTTCGGACCGCTGAAATGGCGAATAAGCGCCTCGCAATCGGAAGCCACACCCGAACAGGTCTACAGAACGATTACGAACTTTTATTACAAAACGAAGTTTTCTGATTGAAGATCGGATGGGTTGTTTAAATAAAATATTGTTGTCTTTATTTTATTGCGGGGTTATGCTGACTGAGTAGGTTCAATGTTTAAGGAATAACGAAGAAGAAGAACTTAGTATATATTATAAAAACGGACAGAGTCAATCAGTGTTGATTCATATAAAGTAGAATGGTTATGTAAAGTAAATAAAAACCATGTGCAATTCTTGACTGGGTCTACATTCTGGCTTTGCGCCCCAAACCCAGTTACGCCCATGGCGAGCGCCTACTTTTCCACCCCCTTGTTACGGTCCTGGTCACCGTCACCATTTTTTACAGGCATTATTTGGTTTTATTCATCTGATAATTGATGAATAAAACTGAAATTCTGAGCGCCAAAGAGGGCAGTAAGAGAGAGAGAGGCGCGAAGCGGCTCTCCAACACTAGAATAGGGTCAATTACCTAAGGTTAGACTACCTGTCTTCCCGAAGCAATGTAGAAAACAATACCAGGGGGGGCAGAGAAGGACAAGGGAGCGTTTTAGTCAGTAAGAATCTGACACTACCCTGGGATCACACCCAGGGTGTCTTATGGACAGAAAAAAGACTAGGAATCCTATGTTTGTTTCCTAGTGTTATATGTTTTAAACTGGAATTTCTGACCTTCCAGCGAATTTAATTTATTTTAGCTTCAATTGATTATTCATATAATTGTATTAATTGTATATAATTGTTGCCTAGATGATAACCTTAAAATATTAGGCATTTTCTAGGAACAGAAATGGAAAATAATACATTAACTAACGAATTATCAATAAATAAAGAGGGTAGTGAATGCTACTTCTCGCTTTCTTTCTTCAGTTACAAGATAAAGAAGCTTCCTATCCGATGGAATAAATGTATTTACATCTAATTAAGAGAACTATGTAGAAAAATGAGACACTCTATTTATATTTTTAAATATCACTAATAAAGTTGTAGAGAAAAATTCCGGATTATATTTGAATTGCCCTCGTTTGTAAATAAAATATTAGAATATTTTATTAATTTCAAATCGTTTTTTGAATAATTGATTTTACGAATATTCTGGACCCCTATCCATAATCCATACTGCAGGTATATTTAAAAATGATCGATTTAGATGCTGTATGAATCATTCTTATTAAACATGAATAGCGGAATACTTTTTTATTTATATGATGAAGATATCATCTATTTTTGCACCAATAATCGGAGATAAAAAATTAATCATTTGTAATAACATGAAACGGAAAACATAATGACTATCGCCAAATGAAACAAAGGCTACAACTCTTAAGCTAGAAGTTACGATTCGAAAGGTCATCCTCTGCATCTTGTACAATGTTTGCAGTATAATTCATTTTGATTTATTAAAACCGAACGGTCGTTGAAGAGATTCATTGTCAACAATAGGACAGATTTAATCAGTTAATCTTCAGTTAAGTTATTGTTGTCAATGTGGATAATTTTAAAATTGCTTTCTTGAGTAAATTTCATTATAGTCATCATAAAGATACTTTGTATTGTCGTAATTATATTTTTTGAGTCGAGCTTCTTAGAAAGTCGACAATGAATGTCTTTACGCTATTAGTATTAAAAATTCCTTAAGAGCAGATGTTGGTCGTAGTCTGAAGACCCTTAACTCTACTCCTGGAGTATCACCGGTTTCCACGAAAACAAAACCACCCATATAACATGCCTGTTTAAAAAGAGATTTTAGTTTGACACGATCAACCATAATTAAGTGATATTTAGCTCGGCGGATTGCCTTGAAGTGAGATCATTAAGCGGTCTTTTATAAATATTTTTTATCAGCGCAAAAATGCAAATGGCATAGCACAAGCATGTGAGCTAAATACCAAGCTGGATATTGAGATATTCTGCAAATATGTAACAAACACCTGCCTTGGTGCATAGAATTGGCTCACATCGAAGGCTGATAGATGTCCTATATAGGCGACTCGGATATTTATTCCCTTTCACTTCCATTTCGCCTACTGCGAAACTAGCATGTATCAAAACAGCATTTGTTACAACAACTCTTATGAATGAATATAAATCCAGATTTCACGATTTGGCGACGTAAAGCGCACCAGAAGAACGATAAATTATCAGAGCGATGCATTGCGAGCGTTGCGCAATGAAAGCTCGGAGATCTCTTCGAGCAGAACGTTGAGGTTTACATTTGCTTTCAACTTCATCGACAACTCAAACATTTGTTTATGTAAAATGTGCAAATATATTTAATATGTTTGCGAAGCCTTCAAAAGCGTGAAAACGGATTGATAGTGCAATTATTCATTTTTAACGATGATTCATCGTATGCAGAGAAAAGATTTGCGCAAGTGATTTTTTGCAAAAAAAAAATCCCAAAAGACAATATTTAAATCCTTAATACTTGAATAATATAGCGAAATCGATTTAGTATAATTGCTCAATGGTGAGAGTAACCAACGGCATGCATTCGAATGTTGTTTCCTGGTTTGGCGAATAGTGTGTCTTTCAATTTCAACTTGTAAAGCAATTATAATGTCCAGGAAGGAGACTCGAAAATAATCATCAGGTCAATAGATCTAATTTTAAAGCCATTGAATTTTCAACGATATTGCATCAATGGATACATTCCATTGATTAAACCTAAACAACAATCATAACATTTCTGACATTATCGATTAAACTAATATTAGAATCACTCAAGCCAACATATCTAAATCGTTTGACTATACATTCAATTTGTCATTTCGGTTACCTGGAATTTTTATTCGCACGTTAAGATTTCAAAGTTCATATCGATGTATTTAACATGAAAATGTTGATTTTATCTTTCTCTGAAATTTTAAAGCGCTGTCGCTAAGTATAAAAAAAAATAATTGTTGGAAGATTGATCGCATTTTACAATACCATCATATACTTAATAAAACAGCGAGGAGTCATAAGAAGCTAGGATACGCTCAGGTCATGATTTGCACCATAGTAACCCCTGAATGACACATTCGTAGCGCCATTACATTAAATAAAATTTCCGATTTGAATCCCATAGATTTGTCCATTTGATGTATTTCAATGTATCAATTAAAAAATATTTGGATGTGAATATCTATATCATTTGACCATCTACTTCGTCGAATCCCATTATATTATTATTTGATTTCCATTAATTCCACTATCAAAAATACGTCGTATAACTATTTTATCAAAATGGTTTTTGATAACATCGGTGCGTTTCTTGGAACAATGTAACTATGCCTAAGGTATTGTCGTTGAATTTATTTGATGATTCTCATATTATGACGAAAAATTGTTTAAAAAATACGTAAAAAATTTTAATGTAGTGGTTTCAAGACAAGAATATTCGAATTTGATTCATTTTTGCTTGAGATGTTCTATGTGTAAACCTGGATCAAGTTGATTAATCGAAAATATTTATATGGTTATTACGGTGATTCATTTTCATAAAAAAATCTAAAAGCTCGCCCATTTTCCCAACAAATATTTGATATATAGTTAAATCAAGTTCTCATAATATTTTGGACACAATGAAGCCATATATTTTCATATATTGGGTATTCCCATAGTATACTATCCAAAAAATATTACGTCAGAGCTCAAGTAAAGTTGCCTTCCAAAAATAGAAGGTTAGTTCGCAAAAGTATGATCATTAGTGTCAGAAAGTTAAAAAGACAAACACACGATTTTGCGCCAAATATTCTAGCTCCAAATATAGTGGATTTTTATAAGTTGTTGTTAAAGTTTTGACGCGTTCAATACTTTTTATTGTTGTTAACGAGCCTGAGGCGTTGCAAAAAGTTCAGCGAGCTTCCTCGTCAGCAATTCTTAAAGGGTAACGAGACGACCAAATATGGCGATCTTCAAAAAAGTTGATCGACAATTAACGGCGAGATGTTCGAGAATCCAAAATCGCTCATAAATATCAATATGTCTAACCGCCCGATGGGGGTTTTCTTTGGCGCGTTTACTTGTTGAGCGTTTTAACAGTGTAAAGTCGACAGGGCGTTGAACAAGGGTCGGTCGGGATGGGGGCGTTTTCGAGTGGCACACATCGTGTGGCTTGCGAGCACGTAAACGTGGAATAAAATCCGAATTAATCACCGATAAAAACGAGGGTCAGAAGCAGCCCCGTTGCCGAACCGGAACCGATGCTGGGTGTTTTGTCACGGGAAATGGTTGTACAGGTGGAGTCTAGGGCCATTGTCTGCGGAGGGCGCACCTGGGAAGGCTTCGAGGGGGTCACGACTTCACAGCTCCGCCCGACAAATGATATACAATGTATCCGCTGAAACTTCGCACAAAGGATAACGGACAACTCATAAACCTGTTCGCAGCGGAACCTACCTGCCGCCTATTTCTACGTGAACATTCAGACCGTACTTTTATTATTATTTAAGTATGCTATTTCACGAAAAGCACAGAGATGAAATTTGCGAACAAAATTTTATGTTGGGTTCACAACAAAATTTTCACGCTCAAAACATGTACATAAAACCTAACACCTTTGCAGCCATGGGATCATGCAGTGAATCTGCGCCCCGGATCACTTGCAGGGTTGGGATAACAACAACACACATTGGTATGTGTATGCATATCATAAAACTCCAGTTGGACAAGAGGATTCTCATCTTTATTTGATTTCATAAATAATATTATTTCCTTATAAATCCATAGAAAATATGCAAGATTGTTTCCACACAAGAAAACAATAATATGAAGAATTTGATCTGAAATATGTAAAATAGAACGAACATAATATACGTATATAAATGTACAGAATTATTATATATTTATAACGAAGAATCTGAAGATTTTTACATAAGAATTTGTAAATTATGAAGCATTACTTGATAAATATATCTGTCCAAAATTAGCTGCTTTGCTTATTTTCTCTTAGATTCACAATTTATAATAAACGATTCTTCGATTTCTTTTGGCGACATTAAACGCGTTGATCACAGAGGATACGTTCTGGAGAAGGTCGCAATTAACGAGGAGATCCTGATCAACGATTAACTTAATTTCAATTAATCCTTGAAAATATTTATTATTTTGCATCTTTAAAAACCAAAAAAATGCGATCGGAAACCAGTTTTCTAACGTTTCAATGTAATTAAAATCATATACACTCAAACCTCTTTTTGTGCGATTTCGAAGTTATGCGTTTTTTTAAAGCAATTTTTTATTTCACAAAGAGTACGCATCGAGATATTTGGATAAAATATGAAATAAATCATCAACACTAACCGAAATTTGAAAAAAATATATAATTTGGGACTGTGTAAATCATATTGTATCTGCTATCGCTATTCCTACCGGATTTATGTCAAAAAATATTTTTTTAACTATTTAAAAAAAATTAAAACTGACAAAATAAAGCCAAAAAATTTGATTACATTTTTTTTAACAGTGGCCATTTTGTGATTTATTTTTTTTGAGTTAGGGACTATAGTGACATCTTTGTAATCAAAATAATTAGTATTTTTCTAGCGGACGTCTGGCATTTGAGATGCCAGATATCAGATATCCTTAAAATTTTACCAATGTCCTTTAAATGTTACCAAAAATGTTATTTTTTAATTACCTTATTGTTTTCCTGTTTTTTTCAATAACTTGTTTTGTGCGATTTTGGATATATTTTATATAGCTGTTTCAAAGTTATGCGGTTTTTAAATTCCATAGAACACATCTTCACTTTTTCTATGTAAGTCATAGCTTTTTTTGTGCGATTTTCTGCGGAACGCATCTAACGCACAAAAAAAGGTTTAAGTGTACATAATTATGACCATGTATATTGTGATATTATTTGTCGAATTCTTCACATGAATATATTTAAGCATGTATTTAGTTACGCTTGCAAAATGTAAATGTAAAATTTAAAAAAAAATAAATGGCCTCACATGCGGATGAAGCAGGGATCACACGAATAACAGATTCAAATTGAAGTTAACCCTTAATTATCGTTTAAAAATGACATTTGGCATAATTCTCTAATACTACCACCCATTTAATTTTAGACTTGTTTATTAGCTACTTAATTCGCAAGGTGATCATGTGTTAAGGATATACCATTGCGCACCTAAGAGCAATTCTAGGAAGTACTTAAGCATGTGTATGTTACAAGAAACTTTTGATAATCCTGCCAAAGAGAGCTGTTAAAACCTATCGTCTATCAAAAGGGAATGCTTCGAAAGAGTTTGACAAAATATTGATAAGCTGGCGAATAATCGTTCACAAATAATATGCGAATTTTTTGGCATGGCTGTGATGCTTATCTATGAATTCGTTTTGAAAAGGCTTAAAATTTTATGTATTTAAAGTCGTTAAAAAAATATTTGACGCCGATAGTAATATTGATTCTGCAAAGTGTAGAAATCGCATTTTCAAATAAATGGGAGTATAATTTATTTCTTGAATATGAAACTAGTATGAAAGCATTATCAAGCGAGAACCTACATACTGGCCTATGGACAGATGAAAGATTCCGGATGCAATAGACTTCTGTGTCAACCAAAAAATACTTGACAGTAGAATCTTGCTTGAAAATATCATCTGATAATTATCTTGTTATAATTACATTAAGCAGTAGAGTAATTGACATGAGTATACCTTGGGTACAGAGCAATTAAAAAATGACTAGAAATGCTTCCGCCAGCAAGTTGAAGAAACACTTAATATTTACATAAGATTGACGATAGTAGAAATGCTGATGATTAGTTGAATATTTTAATAATTGTGCATAGAAAATGTTTGGAAAGTTATTACAAAAGACAGAAAAGAGCTTGACCAAATCCTCTAAAATTATATTATTCCCTATAACTTGCATCCAAGTTTCACTCATGCGTGTGGAAAAAAATTGGCTTAAAGATAAAGTAAGAATGACGAATCCTTTAGCGAATTACTTGAACATTTTTAATATTTCGTACCCAAAGAAAATATAATCAGAAGACAGAAGTCAGAATCAGAAGATTTATATATTGCGAGATATTTCTAAGATTATCAACTAAATTTTAGTTCCATGCGAGATATATTTGGTAAATCTGCATTATTTTGTTTATGCGTTCTTATTTGCTCAAGGATCATTTATGCTTTTTTTAGATGATAATTTTAAGGTCATCATCATCAATAGAGTGACAAATAAACACGTTTCTTCGCCAAACATCTTATATTCAAATTATACAATATTCATGTTAAATGATTAGATTATGAGCAATCAAAATCGTATATGATTGGAATGAAATAACATGATATTGTGCAGTCGAAAAAAAACAGAATAATTCCAAATATCATCAATTGTAATACTGCGACTTCATCACAAATCTGAATATGACATTTGTACTCTCATTCCCCGATTTACGACAAGGTTTCATTTTAACACTTCAGTCATTATTTGAATTGGTCGTAAATATGAAAAATATATTTATGCATCAAATTTGCATGCGTTCAATTGTTCTCGTTGGATGCAGTTCATTTTTGTATAAGTTTTGCATTTTTTATAAGGCTAAAAGCGATTCTTTGTACTTGACTAATTTAATTAACGCTCTTGAATTTTCTTCAGCAGCCCTTAATTTTTCAAGCGCAATTAATTAGGTTCATTCAAAGGATTGGTGATATTTACGAAATGTATCGAACGTTTAAAAATGAATTTCCAATTGAATGATTCGAACGCGATAAGTGAATGTTTACCGTTTTTATTATCATATAAATACATTTTTTGCTATGTTACATAAATATTTGAATCACATAAGGGTCTATTGAAACTTTGCCTGTCGTTTCGATATGCAATCATCATCGATTTAACATTCTTCGTCCAATTAATTTGATTGTAACGACAATTTTGCCCCGTATATTCTATGTTCTATGCGTCCATGTTGTTTAAGTCGAATAATTAACGACCCTGGTATTCTTAAGCAGCAAAGCCTACATGACAGTTTGGAATGTGTCGCCAATGTTTTATCACTGGCTTACTTAATAAAATGTAAGCTTTTTCATTTGAACAGCCATAAAAAAAATCATTAAAGCGTGTAAATCGTAAATGGATTTGCGAATGTTCCATTTCGTTTGATGCAAAAAGCTACCAACGATGAGATTCACTGACGAGGTGAAGAAAACCACTGTTACTTTGAAAATGTTTTTATTTCTTGCTACAATGATAGGTTCTTCGATGTAAATTGATCAAATCAAATCAAAATTGTTGTTATCAGAATTGATACATGTCATGCTTGAGTGATAAAATATTATGGCATACATTGATAATTTCTAAATTTTCCCAAATATTAGACAGAATTTTTATAGAAATGCTAAGCGAAAAAATGTTCAATGATTGTATTCCAAGAAATTGATGATAGCATAAGAAAAGCATCTGACACCGACAAGCCATAACATATCAATTGTACACCGTGTTATATCTAATTATTATATTATATTATATACATATCCCAGACGGCGCCAGATAATATCAGCTGATAGCCATTTTGGGAATCGTCATAAAAGTATGAATATCGGATACGTGATAAATGAATCACGTGCTATAATCAAACAATTCCAATATAACTATTTGATGAGACGTTATTGTGGAAATTCTACGTGGAAAATACACGCGCCATCAACATCAAAGGACTACATTTTTTGCATATTTGATATTTCTCATTTGATTTACATTTTATTCCTTTGGAATGAGAGTTGAGATTGCGCGCAAAGCACGTGTCTTAAATCTTCTTCATATTACCCACTCCTCGTGTTTAATGCTCATGGATTCTTTGAAATGTGATATCCTTAAAGACGCAACTTCGACATTCATTCTCATTTATGTATATTAAATTTTGATGAAATCGTCGATGAATGCCTCCACGCTATTTATTACATGGAAATAAATGAAAAATTTAATGGAAAAATGTCTCCTTTTCGACAGATTATAACCGTGATACCCATTTAATACGATCTTCAATTTTCATACGTAGATTTATCCCCCCGCCTGAGTATTATTTAGCATAAAATTCTCAATACATCCATAAATCTTTCATACGGAACATAATTATATTTTTGGCTGTGAGTGATATATTATACATGATATCGATAAGGTTCGATAGATTATAAAGATACGATGCAACAGATACATATAGATAAGAGAAGTGTGCATTCAACGTAAACTAATATTTTTAATTACATATTAATCTTAATAAAATGCGCGATTATCTTGTATTACTGCAATTTGGATAATTTTCATTGATATATATATGACGAAAATGATACATAAATGAATCATCCTAACGTAATTATTTTTTGCTGCCAATATAAACATTTTTTTATTATTAACAGTCAAGATTGTATATTATAATGGACGTTTTCATTTTCATAACATTGGTTATTACTTGCAAACAAACACTAAATCATAGCGAATTTCTATTGTAGTCCCATAGGATTAAAAAAAGGACAAGATCGTACTGATTATCTAAAGAAAATACATACATCAAATTATTCCAAAATTAAACTCGATATTTTTAAACTGAGTTGACATATTTTTTGAGCTTCCATCCAATAACGACAGTAGCGTAGATTAAAAATAATGCATAATTAAGGACGACGTTTATTATACGCTTTCACCCCTTATTTATTTCCAGAAGAGTAATTACATCGCATGATTTTAAAAGAATCTTAAAATAGAATCATTACATTACCACTGAAGAACTGAAACATGGGGGGTTCCGCATAGTGCGTGCATAATTTTGCTCGGTAACGGAACCCCTGTATTTGGTTGCTTGACTGACTTCGCAAACGATTGAAGAAAGTTTTTTTTAGGTTTTTTGTAATTATAGCATATGTTTGTATGGCATTATAGAAAGCTCATTAAATCGCACGAACGATTTCTTCTAAATTTGAACGAAACATTGAAAATAATTCTCTGAATTCTAGAGCTTTTAAGCTAAGCCGCGAGCTTATAAAGAGCCGATTGTGTATCGGTTCGTTGCGACAAGTCGATCGGTAGATTTCCTAGACAAGTAACTTATTACCCTGTTCTGATTCATCCTCGGCTTTCTTTCTGATGTGGCTTTGGACACAGACTCGGATGCTGCTACAGCCTTAATTCAGTATACCTGTTTCAGTAGTTGCTCAGACCGGACCCATCATGTTTCAACGTTCTCTTGACATCGCCATAAATGGAAAAGCTGACCACATAAGTACAATGATGTTGTTTATATCGCGATTTGATGAGATTTCAGCTCAAAGCCTTCTCCATTGCTTCACAAACGAACGTCATATAATGATGTTCCCATAGCTTTTATTTACGAGCGACTCTCAGTGCAGCTTTATTCATACAAACGTAAATGAAGCTCGAGTTCGTTTTATTTCTTTTGCAGAACGTTGGCAATATAATCTCAAAGCTTTGCCCGAGACGAAAATATGAAATGCACTTGTAAATAAATATTGACCATTAATAATGCCTTCGTGTATTTCCATAAACAGCATGTGGCATGCTTTTAATTAATTTAATTAAAATGTGAAAGGAACGCATGGTTACAATTAAATATGCATTAATTGAGGTCAATCCGGGTAAATTTAATTAAAAGGAACATAAAATAGTATTTTACAGGTAGTCACATAATATAGGAGAACATAAATATGATTCTTTGACGCCATAGGGATTATTCGGTCGGAAATTGCTCCATAGAATCCTATTAGCGGTATAGTCAATTGAGAAAAGCAATCAATGTAAAAGAGTGTATGATGTACCCGAGAAATCGGACAACTGCAATAATATATACAATGATTTTAAAACCTATTGCACAACGATTTAAAGCGATTGACGCACACGTCTGGAATAATGATTTTCGCAATTTATGAACGTAAAATTGGAGTTAAATCATCGCTAAAACACACAATTATTATTGCTTTCAATCAATGACATTGAATGGCGACAATAGCGTTATCTGCCTCATTTCAACTCCCAGAGAAGTTTGAAAGTTTTTGTGCCGCTTAAGTTTGTTTTAGTTTTGATGAGTTTCGTCGATGTGAGATAAGATCGATCGGAAGTGTCCACGAAGACGGTATGCAAAGACTTATCTGGCGCAAAAAGTAAGTATTATTTGCTCACGCGTGACGGGATTTGACGGCTGTGTACGTCAAAGTGTTAACTTCGACAACTGGACAATAAACAATATCGTCGTAGTTTATATCTAAACCAAATCGTAATTAAAAAATATTTTTGAAGGAATTACAATAAAAACGATACTAAAATGAAAAAAAAATACAAACTTATTGAGTGATGTGTTACTAGAAAAATTTATTTTTAATTACATATCAATGTATATAAACATTACAAAATCGGTACGTTGGAGTGAATCCTTTGGTTGTAGAACCTCCTGATTGCGTCTTGCTTTAACTGTAAGCTCCTGGATCGTTCACAATTGGTTTCGCGGAAAGTCCGTAAAGAAGAAAGAAGATGGTCTAATGTTATTGAAAATGTGAAGTTTTTAGTCAAGATGTTTATTTTTTATGGAAAGAGAGATCTCAGCTGCGAGACCGCTAGGGAGCCAGCGGAAAGAAAGCATCTTTCCGCACCCAAAAATATTACTCGATTCTTTCGACTTCTTTTTTCCTGCAAGTCCACATTTCAGCTTCGTGCACGTACAGGAAGAGGACACATGGTCTTTGTTACTCCCTAATTGTAACCTTGAAGATCAATTGAGGTCGTGCCGGGGTGTATTATACCCCATGCTATACTAGTGATAAATTTAGGTATCAACAATAGGTATTATAGAAAAAAATAACCGATGATACTCGTAAATACGTTTATCTGACATATTTCTTGCGTTTAAGCATATTTCAGCGATTATTGAATAGTTTGCGAAATATAAATTAAGTCAAATTCAGATTTTTAACCACGATAAACCACGATAACTATCATGATTATTTTTGACGATAATTGTTTGGATATTCTTATATTAATTAGGCTATCAATGAGTCATAATCTGACAATAATGCATGTGTCGCTATCGTATAAGTACAGAACTCTATGCACAATCAATCACAATCTGCATTCGTCAATAAAGACAATTTGCACATTTGGTATATGAGTGAATTAAAACTAAAGCTTTTATTAGATTATTTAGCTTATATGTGTTCATAATAAATGAGAAAATAAAATAGCGTTAAAAAATCTTAAAAATTTAAATATTGAGCATAAAAAAAGTTAAATAACCTCATCATCACCACATAAATAATTAATCAGTATGACTCATAAATGCAAATCATTGAATCAACATATTAAGAACTAACGGCGTCGGTTTTAATAAGGATGTTAATAGGAGGAAGTGCATCATCATTAACTTTTGACATTTACATATATTTGCAATACATGAAAGCTGTAGACAGCTTCGTAGTTCAGCTATCAGATTTGCAACTCAAATGTTATAAGTTCAAATCTCCCGGAAATGTGGTTAACGATCAGCTTTTTATAGCGTATAAACGCTCGGAAAACCGTGTCAAAATGGTAGACAATGATCGTCTACTTGAGTCGCAAAAAAGCCAATTAATAAGATACTCGAGAGTAATTAATGGTTCATCAGAAAATTTTGTTCAATCACGATCTCCGAAGTTGAACATCTTTAACATCTCAAGCAGCACTCGAACGGCGGCAAATCTACCAAGGAAGAAGCATCATTTATTTTTTCCACCAATGCCAATCACATAATTTATCATCCGAAGGCATTGACACTAAATGCACTCTGCTTTACGGTTAAAAGCATAAAAACCGACTAGATTTTCTCTTTTATGCGCTCCGATTTTAAAGCCGTGATCTTATCTAAATAGTGTGTTCAGTAAGATCAGCCACAAATGAAAGAGGAAACCCATAGATTATCTCGAATCAACCCATATTTATCGCGGCGATAAAATATGTTAACTAGTGAGCACGTAACTACACCACGATATTTGCTTTGGTTTCTAGTGATAAGTGTGCTGGAAAACGATACAAGCCATGACACTTTTAGACGAGGAAAAAACCTAACGAGGTGCATGAAAAACTCGACGTATTTCTAGGAAGTGACTCAGTGGCGCAGAATCTGCAAAAATGGGAAACCGGATGTCATCAAAATGTCTCACATGGAGACGTTCCTAAATCGTCACATAATGAGTCTTTTGAGAGTTTCTTTTTATTAAGCTGAAAAGCAAGAATAATACGTCGGCGGAAATGCTTCTCGATTCAAGCCGAATTTAAAACGTCTGAAAAAAACTTGCGCCTTTGAAACACCTCCATGAATTTATAATTTTAATTAAAAATATTGGGGAAAATTTCTATGAATAGCTGCATTAATAAAAAAACGTAGAAGAGTGGAAAAATGCAGCAGCACGATGGTAGCAAGATGCACTTCATTAAAGGATCACTCTTCGATAAACGAAATGATAAATCTGTATAATTTTATTAAAGGAACACAAAACATAAAAAAACACATTATACTTAAGATAAATTTATAAAAATATTAACTCTAAAAGATGCAAAGCGATATGTTAAAGGAGACTCAAAATGTTATTCGGACATGCCCAGGTTTTATATTGTGCTCAAATAATTTCCTATTACTAAAAATGCCATTATTTTCATTGTATATATATAAAAAAAAACATTTATCGCGGGATGTGTCATTGCTATTCATTAAATTTCATATACACTTGGGTCTGTTTTTATCCGTTTTTTTTTAATGCGAATTTGAAGTTATACAGTTTTTAAAGTCAAATATTCCCAAAAACTTAAGAATTTCATTCATATTATATGATTATCGTGTAAAATAGACTTTAGTAAAGCAATTCTATGATAAATATGTACATATTGTGTTTTTATTTATATTAGTTTTTTATAAACTTTTTTAATGCGATTTTTTTAATACATTCTATCAAATTGATTTGAAGTTATGCGGTTTTTAAAAATCCCTCAGTTTTCTATGAAGGTTTAAGTCTTTTTTTATGCGAAATTTTTATATGCGACTCCCCGTGGAACGTATCTAAATTGAGTTTAGTCTAATCTATCATATCACAACATACCGTGAAAAAATAAAAAAGCAAATATGTTTGTCGTCCTTAAATATAAAAAAAACCACTAGAATCTAATGAATGATAAGATATGATCAATGATTTATTGATTAATTTCCCACATTAAAAGACTGCAGAATTGTAGATTTTTTGTGACTGCGGCAATAGTAATTTAAAAGTTATGACTTTCTATAATACATTGGTTCCCAAAGTGATTCTGTAGGAACAAACTAATAGTCTGGATGAAGGCAGGAGTCCTAAATGAGAGATTGTTTGCTTAACTTTGTTTAGAAAATAATGAAGATTATGATCGTTAACAATATAATATGGAAATTCGTTATTTATTTAAAAGTGCATATTTGATTCAGTTTTGGAATTCCAGAAGCATAACTTATATGACTTATTTGTCAAATACTAATTTAAAGTTACAGAGTGATCAGTCAAACTTGGTTAAAACTAAAAGTATAAAACGAGGCATGTTCAGAAAGTAAGTGTACTAGATTTTTGTATTTTTTTAGAAAAAAAAAATACACGGAAATCGTTGGTACATTTGTTGACTATTTTTCCACATGATCATTATCTCGTTCAATGCATGTGGTGAACCGTGACACAAGCTTCTTTATGCTCTCATCGAAGAACTCTCCTGCCAGCTCCTTTCCCCACTGCAGAAATGCTGTCGTCAAAAGTCACTTGTTCGTCGGGCGTGCAGTTTGGAATGCTCCTTTTGAGTTTTTTAAGGTCTCAAAATATTGTTGTGCATTGATGGTCACTCCCTGAGGCAGAAATTCTACCAAAATGATGCTTTTTCGGTCCCAAAATATTGAGGCAAGTGAATCACAGAACATGGCTCGCATTTGTCGAAATTTTTTATATTTCATGCAGCGTGAGTTTATGTAGTATCTTGTTTCTAAAATGCTCGCTCTATCAAGAGATCTCCCTTTACCACTACTACCAAACCTCAATAAATACAAAACCACAGCTCGTTATGGTCACAGTACATTTACTTTCTGAACATGCATCGTAATTGCATTTGCTGCAATACTTTCTTTACAAAAAGATAATTTAATGATAAGAGAATGCTCTCAATTTTCAAATATTTCACAATTGCATAAAACGGGATGATTTTGGCTTCAGTTAATGATTTGAAGATATTCTTCACTTGGTTATCCCCAATTGAATGTTGAACCCTTTTGCACGTAGACCTAGAAACTCAGTTGAATCCATACAAATACACGAGCAATTTATTGATTTATCCATAGATAAGAAACTGAAGCCAATGTGTAAAGAAAGATTCCACAAACTCTAACAACAAAAACAGATATCAAATTTATATTCTGCATTTTGGGTCAGAACGTAGACTTATTACAGTTAACAAGAGAAAAGAAACACCAAGTGGAAATTAATGCTCATGGAGATTTAGGAAAGTTACTCATCAAAATAGAGCTGAACATAAATAATCTCATATCATCCCATCAAATTAATCTATTTCATTAAAAAAAAGTTCATGATGTCAAAACTAAATTTGTAATATTTCTATTATGAAGCTGTGCAATGTCATTTGCGTGATGTCATTTTACTTGGGGGTTCATGGCCAGGTTATTGCTATAAGAAGGGGTCTACGAGCATAGTAATTTTAGGAACCACTGCTATAAATATACATTGATTGCTATGATTGATAGCCCCTCGTTTTTTTTTTTCAAAATACTAATACACGAAAAACGAAAAAGTTTTGTTGTGGATAGTAAGACGATATCGGTTTATGATTTTGCGACTTTGTTGTATTTTTGATATGACATCATGACTTTATTGTGTTATAATATTTTTGGTGTTATTAGCAGGATTATTATAATGGCATGATCGATTGCACTTGACGTTAAAAAATGCAAGTCTTATGAGATTATGCAGTCAGATAATTTTGTGCAAAACTGTCACTCAAAATAAACAAAGATAATGAGACTGCAAGTTTCATTATCAATTATGGGTGTCGGCAAGTAGCGACCGACTGTCGCCAATTTTATAATAGTTTCCTGGCTAATTGTTGTATGTGGAGATAATTATTTTGCGATTAAATTTAATAGGCTTTCGCTCGATTTTATTTCTTGGGGATCAGGTCGTCATGCAATTTTAAGCGTAGAGATTAAATGCCCTATAAAAGTCTGGTCGTTTTATTCAAATTTGGAGTGATATATGGATGCCATTATGATGAGGCCAGGCTTTCGTGTGACTGACTCATAAACATAAATTATTTTTTTCGCCGATGGACTGAAAGCCTTCTATCTTTGGAATGCCGCGAATGTTCCGACGGGTATCATCTTTGTTAACAATGCATAAAAAAGGCACAGCATCTTAGTTGCACATTGTAGAATGCCGTTTTGCTGCAGCTTTGACCGATGCGCATAAAGGTTATGGCATTTTTTCGGTTTTATTTTTGTACCAAGAATTATATAAATAGTTACATTGTTGATGCATTAATGATCTCAAAAAAATCCTGGGAAAAAATGAATGCCTTTTTCTCTCGGAGATTTATATAATCAGGCCAGTCCAAAAGTTCTTGCGCATTTTTGGAAAATTTACTAGGGAACCGCAGATTGGCAATAATTGCACAAAATGATTTTATATATATATTTACTTATCTGGTTTGTATATATGTACATAGCAGATCAATCTCAATATTGTTTTTCAGCATGCTTTTATCTGTAGTAAATAAACTTTCCTCCATGATTATATTTATAGACGATGATGCAATATTATCTCGATGATCGCTTAATCTGACACCAAATTACAATCAACAATAAATCTTGATAGACTATAAAATAATTTATGATATTAAGAATCGTTGCGCATGAGTCACCGTATAATTACCATCATACGTCTAATTGCAGAATAAACGTATTAATATTTATTCTAAACCATTATCATATTGCATGCCATATATTTTTTCAGATTTGCTTATAAAGATGCCATATCATAATAAATTTAGTATTTGTCCATCTTTATTCGCTATAAAATATTTCAGATGATTGTAATCTTAAACTATAATTTTACAATGTTTCAGATTGACTACCAGAAACAATATTGAATTTCATATTCTAGGGCTTATCTTCCGCAATTTTCTTTATCTTTGCAACGCAAGCTAATATATATACCGGCGATCAATGACTCAGACTGGATTTGGATACTGTTCAAATGATACAAAATCAGAATCGGATCAATCATTATTATATCATTGACATTATTTTTACGAATTCTGTTTTTTTTAAATTAATATTTTCCTGCTCATTGTTAGTAGTTTGCCGCTCACCCACTCTATGATCCATCGATATTTTCCAATGTTCCATGAATTTTGTTGATTAATATCGTGCGAAATTGCATTGATACTATAACGCGAACGTTAGTCGATTCGACTAACATGATATTCATTTTCGATAGTCAAATTTATGAATTTTCATGATATCACTTGTGTGATTTACATGGTTTTATAAAATGATAAATATAGCAAATACAAGGAATTTTTTAAATTGATTATTTAATTATTAATGAAAAACTGCATTGATTAATAACATTCATACGAATTTATCACAGTCATACAATGTTATCAATACTGGGAAAATGGTGAAATATAATATTAGGGTGTCCCATAAGTTTCTTTCGTTTTCATATTAAGAAAAAAAAAACAATAATTTGTATTACATCAAAGTTTATTGAATAATTTATAATATATTCTGTTCTATTACATTTTTCCGTCTTTTCGGAAGCCTCATAATGCCTTCTTGCAGGTTTGTTGGCAAAATATTGATCAAGGTACATTTTAATATCATTTTTTGATTTAAATTTTTTATCACGTAAAGAATTTTTCAACGAAAGAAATATAAAAATAGTGGGCAATGTCTAAAGAGTTTGGAGGAGGAGGTAAAATCCCACCAAATGAATAGCAAAACTTTTTTTGGATGTAGGCCAGGTTTCGCTACAGTTAAAGCTTCTGTACCCTTGGTCAAAGACCGTTTACGTAGGATATTCTCAGAGAGTATCCAACTTTCATCTTCAGTGAAAAGTCTCTTCAAGAAAGGTTGGCTATTATGACGAAGATCGCATGTTGAAATACGCTGAAGTTTATTTGAGTCAGTCAGTTCATGAGGAAGCCACACATCTGAACGATTGATGTAACCCAATTTTGTCAGATAATTATGGACGGATGCTCGTGGAATTTCTAACTTGTTAGCTATTTCGCGAATAGTATATCGTGGGTTTTCTTCAACTATGGCTATGATTAGATCTGTGTTCATTTGCGAAAGAAACTTATGGGACAATCTAATATTTTTTAATTTAGACTTGCTTGAAAATTGTTTGAATTTGTCGATTTTTTCGAATACGATTTTTATTTAAAATATCCCAAAAATATGAAAATCCTGTTTCAAATTATCATACGACATTTGGGGTTTTGTAATTTTAATTTTCCAGTGAAATTGCTTTAATTTTAAAATTAGTCGCCTTTTAAATAAGAACGTGACCATAGGGTGACGATAAACATCGTTGCTTGGTATACAGGCATGTTATCATTCCTTTAGATCCAGAAGCAAATATATTTACTTTTTAATTTCCGGTTAAAGATAAATTGACAAGAGTCAACTTCTCGATGCTGCATCGAAGTAATTTTGTCCCAGGTTTTTAAAAATTAGCTTCAACTAATCAGAACGATGGCAATCGATTGATTTTGAACCCAATTCTTTTATGATGGCATAAATTTTGTCAATCCTTTTTGTATGATTTTCGATTAACTATGTGAATGACCAAAACAGCTTTGTTATCATTATTTTGAATGTCAATTTTCCACGACATGCTCAGTGCACATGCCCCTAATAAAAACGGTCGTGATCAAATGGTCACGCGGCTTTTCGCTTGAGGCTTTATACATGATGCATATTTTTTTGAATCTCAATGATCTATATTCAAGTAAAAATGGTTTAATATATCCATTTCCAGGAATTGATATAGAGTGCTTATATTAAATAATATTGTAAGGTTAAATTGATTCCCATAAGAGATAATTTGAATAGGAATTGATCGTTATTTTTTAATGATATGTTTATTATTGTTTTAAAACAGTTATTTATACGTGGGCTCGCCAGAGTGATTATCTCAGTATTTACTATATCTGATCCAGGTTAAATCCAAATCGAGAAGATCAATCAAAAGTGTTAATACTTCAGATATTCCAACAGATAATCTGAATTGTAGCCCATTCCTTTAAAATAAAAGAGTCTGGAAACTAACCCCTCATAACAACATTTTTTTGGAAAATCATTTTTATGTATGCCTTAAGCATTATAGTTGCATTTTAATAGGAATTTGGGGAGTTACATAAAAAACTCCCGATCAAAATGGAAAAAATTATATACTCTCATAACAGGGTGCATCGTAAGATCATTTATTTTAATGGATATGTAAAGTGTTGTTTTTATTTTATTTATTATAGTTCAGAGCCGGTTTTAGTGGGTGTCTACAGAAGCCTTGGATGTAAGGATATCTCGATCCTGTCGGCCCTCGATAACATATAATTATTTCGATAAATTATCGTCATACATCAATTTTGATCCGGGTAGAAATTTAATCTTTCGTAACATTTGACGAGGGAGATATTCAGGGCTGCATTCGACTCGTTAAACTTGCAGTCGAAGAAAAGGAACCTTGACGTGCTATACGAATGACGCTATCCACTTAATGTATTTTTTCGCCAACAAAACGTTACGTAATTAATTCAAATAACTGTCATTACAAATCGTTTAGTTTTTTTTCCGAATATTTATATACTGACTGGTTTTTATGAGCATTCGTTGGACAGCAAACAGAAGCAAAAAAGTATAAATTTCGCTTCCGTTACGACGCAAATAAATGTTTACTATTACAACACGGCGTAATTTAGTACGTTAAAGTTAATTGAAACTGCTGTTGAGTAATGTGGATGTTACCTCGATTGCTTGAGATGCTGGCATTTTCTTGCTCGCACAGATAAGCCTTTTCTTCGTCGTCAGACCAAAGTACTTCTTCGATGCTGCTGTTTAGCAATTGAGGGTCGAGCATGAGGGCTGCATCACACGATCGTCGTTTATAGCAAGTCCTCGTTGGAGCTGCTTGCGAAGCGACCATCATTGAACTCCTGCTGCGACAAGAAGCCAAATCGCCTGAAGTATCCATCGTTGAACTACAACATGAAAAAAAACATGTACATTTCAACCATTCAATTAAATCAAACAATAATTACAATGTACAATCGAAGAGATTTATCAATAAAATCAATTATTTTACAAATATCATTAAAGATCACAACCTTTATTTACAGAAAACTATAATAATTTATATGGAGTCGATATGAATTTATCACTTTTATTTATTGTTCATAGATGGCAGTAATATTTTTGCGCTTAAATATTTTTATTTAGCATACGAACAGCTTATAAAAGATTTGCATGTATTTTAAAAACAAGACTGTAATATTTTCGAATTAATTGACACCCTCGGGATAATATTATTGGATTTATATCGATTATTTTTGTATTGATGGGAGCGATTTTCATTCTTAGTACTTTGATTGAGCACGAATGGCGCCAGAGTACGGTGCATATTAAAAATCATAATCGATGAAAAAAACAAAGATATTGCCTAAAAACTTTAGGAAAACTGCTGTTTTTGTTCCCAAAGTTCCCTGTTTAATTTTCAATAGTTATAAAAAATCTTGATATAAAAAGAACTGACACATAGATACATTTTTCATTTCAGGTGTTTTCATATGAACTGACCGATTTCCTTATATTGAAATAACTGAAAACAATTTTTCAGTAAAATTCCCTATTAAATTGCTATATTGGACTATCATATGATCGTTATGCTCTTGCTAAGTTACAAATATATTTATTGGGAGTACCAGTTAGTTCGGTCCGTTTATTGTGTTCAAATGCATCTATTTCAGAGCAAAATGAAACAACAGATTAATTAAAGTGTTGTCCATCGCTGGTTACTATTTTTTCCCACCTCTCAGGCGATTTTCTGGTCCAATACAGCATGATCTTAGGACTGGGGACCTCCACTGACCCGAGCTGTATGTTGATCCCGCAATTCGGGGCCTTGCCAGCCCGCTCAATAAAAGTGCACAATAAGGTCCAAAACTTGAATTTAATGTCCATGTCCTCGAGGAAACGCTTATTCTCAACTTTGAGTGGCCACTTGCGCTCTGAGCGCGGGGGAGAAACTAGCTAGATTTTGTAAATTAAAACAGCTAGCTTAGATATATACATATAAATTATAAATTAAGACTCGCTCGCGACTCTATTTGATGCGAGCCACCAATATAAATTAGCCTCTGGGGGAGTTTTCTTGAACATGGTGATCGTAGAAAGGTTTGGGGATGCATTTCTTCCCATAGCTTACAAAAAAAGTCCTAAATGCCCTACAAGACGAGGTAATGGTCACAAGGTTTGTGTGTCCAACCGGTCCGTCTTTCATATCGCTGACACTTCGAATGAGCGCCTCGCGATCGGATGCTATGCCTGGACATGTCCACAGAATGTGGTCTGCGTCCATGATCGGATCTCCGCACGGATACTCTGAAATCGGGGATAGTCTAAACCTAAGTCTGCGCCCGTGTCTTGTGAGTAACTGAGACGTCCAGTAATCCGGAACGACCCAGCGACATTTCAGGTGGTTCCTAATCAAGAGGAATGTCTTAGGGTTATCGTAGAGTATCCATTTCTCATCTCCAGTCAAAATCAGATGTTAAAAACCCTTTCTTTGTTGACTTTGCTTTTCACGAATGAAAAATCGCCTTTTAACGTCTTTTGATTTCAGTTCATAAGTCACTCAATTGCCTTGCTTTTGAATAATTTCTATGAATTTTAATCGTACAGAAACTGTTCATTCCCCCCATGAAGTCATTCCTAATGATTTTGCAGGACTCCTGTCTTAAACGCTGAAATCACCATTCTTGAAATGTCCAAAGCGAACTAATTCGTACTCCTAATATTTTATATTTAAAATCAAGCAATGAAAACGCAATTTGTAGCTGTTGTCTTAATTGATTTCAGACATTTTTATCAACATGTCAGTTATGGATACCGCCTTCCTGTACCTTCAAAACATTATGTAGTAATTGATTTTGAATGAAAAAATTGACATTTCATATGAAAACATTGGCATTGGAAAATTATAATATAATGATGGAGATATTCAAACGACGTAATAGTCTTATATAATACATAAAAATGAGTTCTGCTTGATAAATATGACAAAGAAACTTTGAAAAAATGAATTTCATTCAAAGACATAATAACGATTGTGATATTTACATATAATGTAAATGGATGAGGAATATTGAAATAAGACGTGCTCGCATACGAATAGAAAACTACACCCTCCCGTAAATATTCCGTCTTCCCTGCGAACCTTGATTTTATCAGGAATTTTACGTCGATTTGGATGAAGAATGTTTTTTTCGTCTTTGGGGGATGTGATCCTAAATCCATGCCTCGAGCATGAAAATTGTGAACTTTGCATAGAGGTAATATCCGTATTTTAATATTCGAAAATCTTTCAGATAATACGTTCATAAGCATACTTGATTTGCAAAAAAAGACCAAATCTTTGCCTTTTTTTGGCATTGGATGTGAATCTAATTTATCCGATTCCGCAGCAAAAATAAATTATAAATCGCGAAGGGGTTGAATTGGACTGTAACCCCCATTGCTAACAACATATCGGTTTTTTAAAAATAACCAGTACAACCGGCAGTCCCTAAATCTTTCGTAGCACAAAGAGCCCCCTTTTAAGTACACTCTTTTTTCTAATACTCACTATTCGAATAGCGTCACGTGTTGGTTTGCTCCTTAAAAAAACACATGCATTTCAAAGAGGGAATATAAAAAATAACGTCAAGTGCTTAGCGTCTGCTGAAACGGCTTACAAACACACATTGATTCCACCCCAAAGTCAACGGAATAGAAATGGAAAAATACTTTAAAAGTCGACGCCGGTCATTTGTAAAGAAAATTCAATGAGGTGGAATAAAAAAACATACATTCGAGTCAAAGTACACGTGGATATTCGGGATATTAAGTACAGCCAGAGCGAACGTCTTCCGGTTTCAGGAGCGATTCAATTTTACAAAAAAAAATAATTAAAAGACGATACAAAGAAAAGGGAAATTATTCAGGGAATTTTATGAATCGAATCAATTTTGCCGTGGAGGAAATTCGCATTGACAGAAGTAGAAAAATACGTTTGAAGTAGGGAATTTTAAATGGGGTACATGGGCCCTCGATTTAGTCATTAATTTGGGCAACTTTCACTTAAGAAAATTTCATTACGTACATGAAAAAATTAACGTGAGAGATTTTTTCCGCCGGAAATTCCATCAGGAAACCTTTCACTAAAATTCGCCGAAAGAATAAAATGCGTACCATATCCAGCCTTTATAAAATAAATTATCTTTGCGCATCAGAAATTCAATTAAAAATATATTATTCCTTTGTGTTGCAAAAAAGAAAGCTGGGATTCATTGTTTCGTGCTTAAGCAAAAATTAATCTCATGAAAGTGACATAGGTTGTATTATTTTAAACTCTTTTTATTTGCATTATTTATATTATTTCACGAGAAGAATTATATAAATTTCAACCCTCTGTTTAATTATTTATAATTGCAATAAAGGTTAAAAACGTTATTTTTAACTACATTTTTATTATGATAATGGTTGTGCAAATATTGATTTAAAAATATTATTATCACAAATATTATCAATTTTACTGAGATCTCAAATATGTTTATAATTTTTTTTAAGACTAGAATATATTTTTTTCAGGAAACAATGAACAGGAAGAATTTACACATAAGTTCGTTCATATGAAATTATAGGCAATATAGAAATTGTTTGGGCAATATAAATAAAAATATATTGAAGTTTATTAAAATAAACATATTATTAATATTCAGACATTAATAAATAGTTAATTTTGCCTGATTAATGTTGACATAAGGGTTGATTTAAATCAATGCCCATACAATTTAATGTCATTTCAACACGAAATCGCTAACACTGACGTAATTAAATCAAATGGCTTTAAGCTTAGATGCTATCGTATACATTGTACATGAATTCCAGAAATAATTATTTTCTTGTACAAAAATGCCTCTTTTAATTCGTATATCTTCTATAATAATTCATCTTCGGGAATATTAATGCGGCTCTTAATAGAGTCTATTAGTATAAATAATTCCGGTCGTGTGGGTGAAATGACGATTATATATGTCAAAAGCGATACACGATGGCAATCTATACGGCGTACATATCCACAGGTCACGTAAGAAATTAATTATAATTATAAATACTTAACTAGGCAGTATAATTTTCCATATTTTCCGCTCCAGAGTTAGTTCTGATAAGTTTCTAAAAATGCGGCCGTATATATTATATTACGTATTCGTGGCTCTCGGGCCTCAATTAATTAATCGATCATTCTTGGACTAAAAAAAGTTCGTGGTAGAACTTTGTGATTGAAATATAATCCCGTTTTCCGTGTATTAAGAAATGTGGTCCGAAAATGTCAAAAGGATTAAAAGAAAATTGCTATATATTTACAATTAGAGAGCGAAACTGTCAGAAGCACTCGCATTCATAACGAAGTCGTCAATAAAGCATCGATTTTATATTTGATTGACAGTCGATGAATAACGGTAGAATAATTAAGTTCGCTGTGCTTAAGGGCTGATTCTTGACCTAGGACCTCCCGTGTAACCTTTTCAAAAGGGTCTGTCTGTAAGGGATGAAGGTGGTGCTTTCGGATTTAGTGCTATCCAAAGAGGGGAGTTGCATCAATATACTAAATTTATAATCGTATTCAAAGGACAATTTAGGATTCAATGTGATTGACAAGCACTATAAAGTTTCCTTGGGTTATGGTCAAATTGGGGTTTATTTAATGTGTTTGTTGAATCATCCTTATTCTATATTTGGATCAGATGTTAGATGAGCAAATTTATACGTTTTTACGCAAAATTTTGTGTTTAGATAATATAAGTAACATTATTCAAATTCTATGAAAGAGAAAGACCAAAAAGATATTAAGAATTGTTAATACAGATATAAGCCTACCATGGAATATAAAAAAACACTATATGTTATGTTTTCAATATTAATTTTGCTGCAATATAATTTTAACAATTTTTTTTTGCATATATTAATATAAACTAATACCCCAAATGAAACATAGTTTTAATTTATTGGAATTTGATGCTAGAAAATATGTAAATTAAAAGCATTGATTAAATTTATTATAAAAATGCCTTTTATTAAAAGGGTAGCTATATTATAAAATTCTTGTTGGGAAATACTCTTGGGTGAGGGAGATTTTTTAAATTCATTGCCTTCTATAAATGCCGTATAATTTAAAACTATAAAAACAATTAATCGTAGGGGTAACCTTTTTATATAAAGCGCCCATTTTTGTATCTTTTTTTTTGTAGTAAGATTTTCTAACCGCCCACCGGATTTGTAGTAATTTAGCTTAGCGCAACTGCAAAGTATTTGTAATTTTTTAGTGAAATAATATGCAGTTAAATTCATCGTTTTATTTATCACACATACTTTAAATATTTTTAAGCAGAATATGTTATTTGAAGCTGTATTTCTGCATCTCTATCGATACAGCTCCTATTAGCGCCAGGCAAAACCCTTACCGCCCGCCATGATACTTTGAATCACCCCCTAATGGGTGGTAGGTACCATGATGACTACCACATATTTAGTGACGCGAAAAACACATTGGCACAGTTTAGAGCTTGAGTTTTCATATTAAGAGTCCAAGAACTAATTCATTATACCAAGAAATATTGCTATGTAATAATGTACAAACTTCAAACTGAATTTGAGCTAAATCTTTGGATCCTTTTTGATTCAACCGCTTGTAAATCAGTCTTCAATATGAAAAAAAAAATCAAATTATACCTTAGAAAAGTGAATAAGTTAAACTAGCAAATTTTTGTATTAAATATTTTACATTGATGTATATTTACACGTAGATTTTACACCGAAGACGTTATATAAAAAATAGGATTTCTGTTATCCAATTTATTTTTAAAAAGGCTTTTAAAAGGCTTCATTATTAATATATCTGTTTCAAAAGAGATTATTTGGCCAATGAAAAGATCGGTTTATACGTTAAAAGGATTTATTCTACAATTTAGTAAAAAATCCAATGATTGCCTCAGCGGATTCATTGCCTTTTACTCGAGGAGTAATAAATCTACTTCACACCTTATATAATAATGTAAGATGTTGGAGCGATTCTGAGATGCACTATAACATCACATATAACTTAACCGATCTTGGCGCCGCCCTTACGAGAAAAGGGTGTATTGAACTGCTCCCTAGATTCCAAGAATCAATTTGTAATAAAACCTTCGTGTTTGTTATGAATACTCGAACGTCAAAACATTTCACCTATTCAATTTAGAATACTACGAAATTGGTTTGTTGACAAAAACACCCTTGTGGGTTTTTAAATGAATACTCATATATGGCTTTGGATCAATAATATAATATATGAGATTACTTAAATTCCAGCATTAAATTAGCTAAGGGTTTTGAGCAAATTTTCATGTTTTATTTCAACAATAAAAGCGATTTTCATGGTTGGTAGAAATTATTATTGGTTTTAATCGTCGATTACAGTTTGTTTCTTATCAAACTGCTATATTGGGAATATTTTTTGATCCTTAAGTCAGATGCTTGAATTAATGAATTGATTGGAGCTGGTTGAAATCCATCAAATTCAAGAATACCATATAATATTTATACATTTTATTGTATATGATTGAATTTGGTGCAAATAATGATTTGCAAAAAACTGATATTGAAACATAAATAAGAATGCTTTTATCAGTAGTTGATAACCACAATGGAGGAAAGTTGGCAGCGCTGATCTGATGCATTTTTCCAGATGAATTTCTTCAGATGCAATGTGTCAAATTAACAGTGATATTTTCTGTCTTCCTGCGGATAAATTGTGTCTAGTAGTAGTAGATCTATTGTAGGGACTGCCAATGTATGATTACATTTGTAATAATGAAGAAAAGTCATAGTTAAACTTTCTTATTCCAAAAAAATGTATATGGAAGGCAATGGTGATTAAATAACTAAATAATACTTTTGTGATGGTTTCCTATGAGGAAGTTCCAATGAAGATTACAGCATCCAAGCGTCTTAGAATAATATTTTGGCAATCAATAGCTTAATTTCAGTTCAATAGGCTTCTGTTTGATATTAGTAAATATCATTGTTTTAATTATGCGAAATATTTGAACGTAAATTCTAAGAAAAACGCGTGCTTATTGTAAGCCTCTTTTCTATCCTTCAGTTATTCTTCCATTCACCTGCTGTATTGTACGTACATGAATATGTTTATGGAGGCTTTGAAGAAAATATATACAAATAGATTTTCCTTTGCAAGGCAAAACCCAATTCTTTCGCTGAATGCCCGAAAATTGTTAGCAGCACAACCGGGTCTTTCGACCTTCTTCTCATTATGAATACGCCTTTTTCGATATTCTTGCGTAATCACGGCATCTTCCCATTCAACTTCTTGCACCTGAAGGGCTATTATACGGCACTGGATCGATGAAAAGCTGAAAATAATAGTAAGGAAAAATCGTCGAGGTGTGTATAACAGCTGCTCGACGGGGAACCGCAATAAATGTCTCTTCTGCCGGCTTAAAAATCCGCCCGGGCAAAAATGGCGCTCGGCAACTCAAGATTTATTCGCGTAAATTTATTCAAAGGCCAAACTCAATTTAAAGTCGCGTTCTTACTCTCATTTTTGTGTCCTACTCTTCTGTGCAAGGGGGGGCCCGCTAAGTGTCATAGAATTTTAATATAAAAAATGAGGGGACGCTCCTTCGGTGCAAGTTATGGTGCATATTAAACTTTGACAATTCATCCGAGCTCCTTCTGCATAAGGTTTTACGTTCAAAATTGAATTGTCAGGCAGGCGATGTGAAATCGCATTATTGCGAGCCCTGTGAAGTTTTATGATGCTGATATTCCCTTTACAAATAAAACTTTTTCACCCTTAAAAATATGAAAGATATTAAAATCCTAATAAAAGTAGTACGTCGTTTATTATGTGTGGGACTGTGTATTATATTAGCAATCGAATATATATTTAGGGAAGATATCTTAGTTTATTGGTCAAATTATTTTGGACATGGAATTTTTTTCTACAAATAATTAAGTTGGAAAATGATTATTTTAACAGGAATTTCAGGTAGGGGAGGATATATGAGTGAGGATATTGTGAATGGATATTGAAGAGGCCCATAGTTCTGCAGTGGACTATTTGTGGCTGCAATATGATGATAATGATAGTTATGTATATTATACATTATATTTACCAGTTTCATTAGATCGTTTATGTTTCCCTGGGAACGCCGAAAAATTCCCAATTTACGATCAAAATTGATGATGAGAATGACAGAGAATTGCTTTAAAGTTTAAACACTAGCCAATTAATTTAATCAATATTTATATGAATATGTGTATCGTTGAAGGGAAAATTTTTAATGAGAAATTATTCTATCTTCTGCATTCATCCTTTTATAAAAATGAAGGATTGTTTGTACGCTGGCTAATTTGAAACTACTTCATCTTCTCACCTGTCAATTTGAAAGTTGCTCAACTTTTATGACATAGATCGAGTACCGAACACATGTAATATATACAATAGAAAATTTTTTTATAATAATTATTACGCTTTTGCTATATATTTCAAGCATGTGAGCCAATTTATAGGTCATTAAAATAACGCATTTTAATATTACAATATTCGCCTTTAAATCTTGTCGATTTTTATAAACTATACGGAAAATCTTTAAATTCAATGTGTTATTAAAACTCGATATTTTAACAACAATAGCGTGAGTGTTTATGTATTTTACATATCCAAATTTTTGTTCGTGTTGCTGAATACATGAAAAGGCTTTCAATTTGTAAACACGTAGCTTAATGGCTTTATCAAAGCACTAAGCTGAAATCATATAAAGCGGTTGTGATTGATGAAAAATATTTGAAATTGCATTGCACAAGTTTTAATATGATTTTGTAACTGAAAATGTATGCAAAAATTATTTATTCGCTGTTAGCTTCCGGATGGAAAGGCTTACATTTAATATGGAACGAATTCTTGAAATTATGTAATTCTACATAAAATAATTTATGTGGAAATTCTGAAAAGTCTTAAGTAGAATATAATAATACATGGCCGAGTAGCATTCTTGAAGATGTTCCATGTAATGGAAACTTGAAATTTCAATTGTGAGAAACGACGCATTCTTCGTAGAAACGCTGTTTTAGTATTAACTGAAACATGGATTCTGACAGGAGTCATTAGTAGAAGTTGGAAGCTTTTAGTATGTGGTGCTTTCGAGGAATACTTAAGATTCTTTGATTTGAATATTTAATTTATGTTCATACAATTTCCACTGAAATTAATTAAAGTCAAGGATCCCATTGTTATTTTTTTTGTTGTTATGAAAATTCAGGACTCGTTCGGATGAAATTTTAAGACAAAGAATTGTACAATGTATAAAACGCCATCATTGTTTATTTTGTACGTGCTGGTATATATTTAAGCAGAATAGAGTCGAGGTGGTTCGTATTCAAATTCAACTTAGAACATCATTATAAAGGAGTATATCTGGTAGATAAGCATAATAGATCCCAAAGGACCAGTAACTTTAGTTGCTTACAATATTAAAAGCGAATTGTCTAGACTATTCTTAATAACGCCTTGGAGAGTTCCGAGAAATATTTCTGGCGATTTTTGCAAATAAAGGCACAACCCCAAACGAAAGCCTTTCAAAAAAGACATTGAAAAGGAAATTTCTTCTCTTTGTGAAGGAGGCAGATGTGTTTTTAAATCCGTCCCTTTCAATTGAAAAAATATAATCTTTTTATTCGACGGCCACTTTTGAAAAAAGAAAAACGAACGTCTTTGCGAATGATGAAAGCTTGTCTTAATATCAAAAAAAAATATTAGAAAATAGACGCATTTACATATTTCAAGCTTTCAATAAAATTTGAAATCATAGTAATTCCAAAGAATTTCAACGAAAGCTTCATGTATTCCATATCATAAAGAACTAACGTATGCTTAATTTATAGTAGGTAACATATTAAGAAACCATGATGAAAATTCAACTAATTAGATCACAAAATAATCGCGTTAATCAACGTACAGGCTGCATTTCATACAACATTCAAAAGTTTGAAGAATACCTTTGATAATGATTTATTCACCGATTATTCAATGTAATGAATGCAAATAAATACGAGTATTATATTATTACTATATTCTTCAACTTAATGTGCTGTATAAGTTATCAGACATAGACATCGTAATTTTTAGATCGACCAATAAGTAGCGAAATGACCATTATTTATAAAATAACATTAATAAATCGTAACACATCGTCTCAGTATTTACAGGTTAATATTGGATATCGATTGAAAATATCGCTTAAATTTATTGATATAGTTAAATTTATTTCTCAAATCTGTATTTGAACCCGAAGTTTTATATAAAAGTTTCCAGATATTTTCCAGGTCCAGGTTTACTATACCAACATTTGATTAAACTATCACAAACATAAAAAGATAAGTTATACCACGTTTATCGTTTAGATTACCTTTCTAAAATAACACAATGAAAATCGGGTATATAATCAAAGAATTTGAATTAAATACCATTTATTTTTATAAACTAGTAACAATGCAAATTTTCGTCCAGATGGGAGCCAAAATGTTTATGTTTTTATGGTAATTTTCTTTCCCTGAGGAAAGACAATACATTTATGGTCTTGTAATAAATTTTTTTTGTTGCTAAAAATCCCAAATATGCCCAAAGACCTATATTTAGTACAGAGTACTATTTATTGTATTAAAGGCGATTTTTTTTAAATTCATAACTATACACATAACTTAACTATGTTTGAAACATTTCTTATATACAAATCGGAGTTTTCTTTGAAGCTTGTCGTTTACTCGGCTAATTTTGCATGACCATTTCTAACATATTAATTTCTATGTTCATCTTTTCTTCTACTTTTTTGTCACCAGCTGATCCGTTAGGGTGTAAAAACGATGGGTTGATTAGTTCTGTGATTCAAATTCTTATAAATTATAAACGATGCCAATGCTGCAGTATGCCCGGTGCATAAAATAACAGATTTCAAGCTAGTAGAGCAAGCTAGTTCCAAGAAACCAGCATCTCTAGTTTTAATATAAAAAGAGTTAGCTTCGTTTTTAAGCTACTTTATAGCTTAAAAACGGAACTAAATACGCCACCATCCCAGATTCCCAGCATTTGCTTGCTTTACTAGCTTGAAAACCAGCTCCGTGTGCACCGGGTATTAGTCTGCCGTTTGTATATATACTCCCCAAGCATCTGCTATATTACGTCAATACCTTCCCTGTTCCTGTGAAATAATATTATCTGTGGATTTTGGGCTTCTCCAACAACTTCAGTATTATAATAGACAGATTTTTGCGGAACGTATGAAACAACTGCAAAATTGTCTAAAAATCCGAACACGGATGAATGTATTGGGCGACGATGTTCTTGCAACATTTATTTCGGAATACATTTATTATTCCGGCAGATAGTCTCAACAGAAGTACGCCCTGCCTGCTGTAGTTTGTCTACGCTATCGAAAGATATGAAATATTTGTCAGCAATAATCGTCCTCTCACTTCTTTTGTATATATCAGTTAATTCCAATCACACTTTTTCACCTAAGTTGACTGTTCTCTGGTTTCCTTCGTCTTTACCACTATACAGGATATCTCTATAAGGATATCCATTACCTGAATCACAGACTCACCATCTGGTTTTTATAGACATTTGGTGTAAAAACATTTTCTGCAGGACAGGTAAAAGAAAAATATCATACTATATATAGGTTTTTCGAAACATATGATGCGAAATGATTTTTTTATTACAAAGGTAAAAATGCAGATCAACATAAGAAATATGATATAATATCTTATGGAGCTAAGGAATAAAAAAATCCTTGAAGAAAAACGTGATTTCTCCAAATAAATTCTATGAAAAAAAATCAGGGTTTGGTCAGACCACTTTCGTTGACTCTAGGTATATACAATAAATAGGAATATCTCAAAACATAAGGATCCTGAACTTTTTTAAACAATCATATTTTCGATCCTGAACTGAACTGAAATCCTGAACAATCGTATTTTTGAATTTCCGTTACCATTATCAGGCTTAAACGAAAATATTGAATCTTAAAAATTTCTGATCTTATATTGTGTTCATATGACGAAATCCATCATTGACTGTTATGGATGATATAAAATAGTAAATTCGTAACCAAAGCAACAGCACCTCAAGTCGGAAGACAATCACTCATTTTCTGACACAGGCAAAGTGTTTGTCCAACCCATGAGATTTGAGGGAATTCTATTTTGTCCTCTGTCACTATTGTGTCATAAGCGTCACTATTTTTAGTCCCTGTGAAAAATGTTCTTATGACAAATAGGTTCGCATGTGAACATGGATGACGTTCTGTAACGGAAGACAATCATTAAATGTATCGCCATCGACATTGACGATCCAGGAGGGGACAATCGTCAGAAATAGACGCACTTCTTGTTTCTATTTTTTAACAGTTTTGTTTTAGTCTATCTTTGCACTGTGGATGTCTGCAATGTGGTTACGTATCGTGGATCGATACCGCATTCTTAGCATTGCTATTAGAATCAATCCAATCGGCATACAGTGTCCTATATGCTTGATAATTTGAAATTCTGCCGAAAAGATAAATAAATTCAGCTTAATTTTGTCAAGTCTACAAATGTATTAAACGCCTTTCTTTTATGATTCGCGTTAAGAATGTACATGTTTAGTCGGGTTCCTTTAATTTATGACGTGTTAGATGGAGTATTTTTTTCGTGGGACGGTACAGATATTAAACATTTAATACCTCTTGCAAATGTGACCTACGATCATAAAAATTATACGAGCTGATGCTGACGAATGCACATATGTGCGTAGTATACGGAATTACATTCAAGTCCAGACGTCTGGTTGTACAGAGGAATGCCCAAACCATCTCAAAATAGATCCCTGTCCTAAAATCTTCTGGATTCTACGCTCATCCCGTATCTTTCTCTTTCTGACTTGGATTGAAATAAAAACATCCAAAGAGCGATCCAGCCGATCGAGCTAATGCTATATTTAAATCGTCACTGTTAGTATAAAACTGACCATCGCTTGTGTTTTTGAATTAGACTGTGATCCTATTTGGATACATTAATGATGGATTTATACCATGGAACGATTAACGAAGCGATTAGATAAAATACTCAAACAAAATTCGTCATTAGCTATATAAAAGACTATAAAATTGCGTGACACAGTTTGAACTTAAAGATTTTAGTACTTTTATATCCCTTGCATTAAAGTTGGCATAGTAAAACTCTATTTATCCAACAGATCTAGTCTCTTTTTATGCTCCTGTAATTTCGTCGACACTAATCTCGTGTATATCCTTTATTTTTCATGACTCCTCTGTAGCTTGATCTTCCCCATTTCTGCTGCAATCTCCGAATACTTGCGCTTTATTGTTGACGAATCCTTCTCATTAAAGCCAGTAATGCGCTTCTTAAGCACACGAAGGCCGTAAAGCTAGACTTTTATTCACCTTTTTAATGGATGCCGGAAACCTCACACAAAACTCAGAAAACAATGGAAATCCATATGAAAATGGACGCGTATGTTTTGCCAGGACCATTTGCTCTTCAAGCGGAAGGATGTAATGATGTGGAATGCCGACAAAGAGGAAGTTTGCTTTTAATTATTTTTTAAGTGATGAAGCCGCCTCCGTCCATCATTGAATGCAACACCATAAATCCCGACGTCCGCCATTCCAAATATATGCGAGCATTTACCGGAACAAAGCAAACCATTTTAAGGAAGTCCCCCTCTATTTTGCTTGAATATTCTTAGAACCAAGATCTTTCTGTTCCAGCACGCTTTCAGAACGAATTTCGTTTCGTCTATTCTCGGATTTAAATCTAAAAAAATTACATATAAAATATACGGAACGTAAGTGGCATTCGAGCAAAAATACATTAGAGAAGCGGAATGTAAAAAGGAAGTCGATGTTTATCGAACTCGAAAGAAGTTAATTGGCGTAGTAACTTCGCTGAAGATAAGCTATGAGATATCGAGATCAAGGTTGCTCTTCATCTACGCGATCCCCCTAAACATTGAAATTTAGAGAGAATAATTCTGTTTTCTACGAAGAACGCAAATAATTTCAAAACAAACTCTTAAACCGAGATGTTATCTGATTAAGATCGTAAACTTTCTTAATATAGAAATTAAAGTCAGTTCGATCTCGCAAAGTAATTTATTAATTTGGTTCCAGCCATATTTTAGAAGCAACGTCCTAAAATTATGTTACGGCATTGAAGGATAAAAGTTTTAATTTATTGTAAAAAAAGAGCTTTCTTTTTCGTAAGTGGTACGAGTTTTGGTACTAAAATACATTTCACTCATTTAAAAACGAAGCGAGACTCGAGAGAAATGTTTTGAATATATCAAAATTTTGACTAAAAAAATTTCACTGAAGAATTTATCTGAGAAAGATTTTATAACAAATAATTTTCCATATGAAAGCATGTTTTATCTATTAAATTTTATACCATTTATGATATGATGATGATTACCACTTTCAATGGCATTTTTCATGTTGAAAATTCAATCCTATTTATTCCATTTATTTATCAGGCAAATAATAATAAAAAAATACATTAATTTGTTTAATATTTTGTAAAGTGATTTTGAGACAGAATACCCGGGCCGCCCTCCGCTTCCACACGGGGTTGGGTGCTGATAGAAATACAGTCGATTTAATTATATTATTTTTTTATTTATAGAGAAAGAGGTTACATCTATCAACCTGCGGGAAGAACATCTTCCTTCAACCAAGGCTAACCGACGACTCTCACTCCATGCATGGACGAAAAACGCTGCACACATTAGAAGAAATAGATGTCGTTATTCTAGACGCAATGTATCAGCAAGACGACAAAAGATGTCACTGTTAAATTGACATATTATGTCTGAAAAGAAACAGAACATCTCATCACGCACTCGATATTGACGGCAGTTTGATTTCTGAGTTTCATTTGCGAATACTCACCCGGCAGGCCACCTAGGTGAACGTGTCGAAGGGCATTTACGTGGCTATCGACGGCTATAGCCGCAAATGTGGGTGATTTTTAATACTATGTACACTCAACCCTCTTTTTGGGCGACTTTTTTTTGTGCGATTTCGAAGTTATGCGGTTTTTTAAAGGATTTTTATTGTGTTCGATTTATTTACTTTTTTAGCTAGGGACTATAGTGACTTGTTTACTAATTATGAATTATATTATTGGAAAGAGAAAATCTACACAGAATAATGATGACATTGACATTAGGCATACTATTTCTTCCTAAGAAGAGAGCGATTTTGAGTCATATCGAAAATCGCAACCAAAATTATCTTATAACTTTCTTATGCGATTTTGTATACAATTTATAAAGCTGTTTTAAAGTTATGCGGTTTTTAAAATCCATGGAACGCATCTTCACTTTTTCTATGTAATTCATAGCTTTTTTTTGTGCGATTTCTTTTTATGCGATTTTCCGCGGAACGCATCTACCGCATAAAAAATGGTTTAAGTGTACTTTTAAAATGGTATTTAATCTGAAAATTCAATGAATTTGCCAACTATGAAAATATTGCAATAATAACAAAAAATAATAAAACCGGAAGAAAACTAAAAATAAATTCGAATGACTTGATTAAGTCTTGATATTAATGAAATTTCTCATAATAATATTTACTGTTTCATAACGCTAAGGAAGGTTTTTTTAGACTCAATTTACAATTCAGGGTCCGCCATAAAGGGGCGAAAATATTATACGGCCTTTGAATTTCTGAGAAGCATCAGATAGATGATGTTTACTAAGAATACAACGTTAATTGAGTATATTTAACTTTAAAAGGTTACGATATAAATAAAGCAAAAACAAATTCATGCTCTGACCTTTATCGGAAAACAACGTCATGTTTTAATGAAGCGACGTACATCGAAGATTTCGGCTTGTCCGGGTATGATATCCAAACGTTGTCGGATGAAATTGAAGCTGATGGGGTTGTAATGTGGGCGTTTCTGATTCTGTGTTTTAATATCGAACCCCGTGGCGAGAAGAAGATTTATGAGCAGGGCTACAATGGATTTAATGTCATCATCAGTAGTATGGGCTCCAAGACGAATATGGGAAGTCGCATAGCAACACGTTCCTAAATCTTTATTAATGATGCTTAATGACGACAGCGACGCCTTCCTCACCGGATCTCGCGGTCGTCGCATTTCCGATTCTATTTCTGTCCGAGCGTCTGTCTGCGAGTCGCTTGAACTCCCCAAGGAGGAGGGACTTTAAACTCTGCAGGGTTAGTAAAGATCCCGGTATCCGAAGCATTTCCTTCTAGGATGCACGCACGCCCTAGAATCCGCATCAGATCTTTAACTATCTTTCACGAATTCCGCTTTAATCTTCCATACTTTCGAAGTTTATCTTCGGGTGTTTGAATAAATTAAGAGCTAAAATAAAACAAAGCACGCCAAGAATGCCTTTGAATACGCCCACATGAGTTGTATAGCCTTTTTGTCTTTATGATCATGGCTTGATCGAGTGTTTTGACTTGTTAAAAATCAATTTCGAATTGCGCTGTTCAATAAGGATGACGTAGGGGAAAAATACAGTAGGTTGCGTAAATAATGGTGGTGTCATAACTATGCTAAACAATAGTGTATGTTTTGATAGCCATCTTCTTAAAAATGTTGCGGAGTCAGAGCCTTTGGGAGCTTTTGATATTGCTCCAAGTGATTTTCACTTATTTTGCGCCTTACAATATTTTTCACCAGGGAAAAAGTTAAATTCTAAACACTGGACTTTCAAGTTTTTTTTCCATCAAAATCAGTATCTTTCTTCAGCAATGGAATTCAAAAGCTACCTGTAAGATGGTGAGAAATTGTAGAGAGTGGAGGAAAATATATCATTGATTAAAATTTTAAATTGTGTTAAAAATCTAAATGTGTAAATTATTTTAAAAAAATCCCAAAAATACGCACGAACTTTTGGACTGACCTGATAAAATAAGCATATTCTGATTGCTTTTAGCATATGGTTATTTTACTATTTTACACTAATATATAATTTTTTCAAATAGATTAATTCAAAAGCTGAACATCTTTATTATTTAATATCTTTAAAATGTGCTCATTAAACACATCTTTGGATACAAAATATTCAAACCAAGAGGTTAATAGACAAACAGCTTTAAAGTCCTATTTAATTTTCTAAGGACTACAACCGATGGTTGATAACTCCTTGAAAAGTTCGCGTGGGGCAGCGATCAACGAACGCGACGACTTGTACTAAAACGAGCCAATCCTGCTTGAAAAACAACATAAAGCAGCTGCTCAAAGATCCCTCTTCACACACCAACTGCTTTCTTTCTTCGGCGAGCATCTTCATGATGGATGCTCTGATTCATCAGTCATAATAATAAACACAGGCGTGAAATACATCCTGCTGATCATAATCTTAATTTAGGGATAATGGTGATATTTCACGGACGGATGCACCGTCACGAATACAATGTGCTGCAAATAAATGTATCACTTTACCTTTCAGCTGAAAATCTACGCTGCCGAACAAATCCAAAGACGGAGTGCATATAAATAATATTCGTCTCAAATTTGTTGGAAATTTATACGAGTTTTAGTCGGAGAAGATGTCGCAAACTCGCTGGAAAGTTTTAATGCCCTTCTTGTACTCAACGCACATGGCCAGAAAATCTCGATAGTTTAGGGGAAAACTTTCACGGTCATATCTGATAGCTTTTTAAGTATCGTCTAACACTGCAAAAACTTCTTGCCAAATAATGGATATCGCAAAAATACATTTATCATTACGGAATAAGTTTTCAGCTCTAAAAGAAAATGTGTCTTTTAACGACATTTTTAAACGTCGATAAATCACGCTTGTCAAAAAACAATTTTTACATAGATCTGCGCTATTGAAACTTCGATAGTCTGAAAGAAATATATTGAAATTTTGATAAAAAAGCAAAAAATAAATTCAAAGAAACTGCCACGGAATAGATGTTGTCAATGTCACATGGACTCATCTAGCTGTTGTCTTTGCATCATTTATCAATTTCTGTCAAATGTGTATTGTTCAAATAGGATAGAAACCTAAAATATTGACTTTTTTTGTTTCGCGTACAAAATCCCAGTTTTTGTTTATTCATCGAAGGAAAAATTATAAATTGCAACGATTACCATAAAAATCAGGACATTCAGACTTATTATATGATCCAAGAAGACAAGCTGTCTAGGAATATCTGAACATCCAACTAAGGCAACTCTGATCAATGTGTGTCAATTGCTTCAACAAAAATAGTATTGTAGATCTTTTTCCATTTAATTACTGCTTTTTAAACCTTGGTTAGCCCTTAAAATGATTTGGTGGGGCTTTATAGGATTTTTTAAAATCATTAAATGCTTAATATAATGAAGTGATAAAACTTAAAAAGATTTATGTAGGGCTTCTAACCGATATGCTTTCATTTCGATTCAGTTTAATACATCTATATTGGCTTGGTTATGTTTTTCGTCCTGGAAAATGTATCAGTTTTTCCTGTTTTTGATTCAGCTCCGGTCGATTCATTCAATAGTTTTTATTGACTATTTTAACTTTCTTTTATGCTAAATATTCTACATCAATAATACTATCGAATATACTTTTATTTATTATTTTTCTATAAATGAATGTATAATTCATTTATAAGATCATTTAGGTGATAAATGTAATATAAATAATTGATTAAAGGTATAATAATTAAAACTAGATGTACAAAGTTCATATCTCTAAGAATGTCGTTTATAACTTTGGTGAGGAAATTCGGATTATTTCAATGTTTTACAGCTAATTCACGAAATGCACATGAAACAATCACTCCATCCAGATTGAGCCCTAACGGCTCTGATATCGCTGGGGTTGCAAGCTTGTCCCTATATCTGCTTTTGTTTGCAGACCAGAGGTTCCTGTTGGGGACCTTTCTTATCTTTATTCTAGCAAGAGAGCAAATTAAGTTAAAAAATGTTAACACAGATTTAAAAGAGACGAATATGCAAGAGGATAGTAAAAGCATAAAAAAGGGCTCTTTATGAAGTGTTTATCTAATTATTATGGCTTAGTTATGCTGACATTCTGATTTAATAGAAAATATGAGAAATACTATTTGGGCCACATACTATCATAAAATTTCAACTGAAGCCCCTTAGCATTCACACTGTCCGAAAGGCGCAGATTCTTGGTGCGAATGGCAGAAACATGCAATTACAAGATTGTTATATTTGTACAAGCATATTTTCGCTCTCAACGAGAAAGTTTAGCAATTCTTAAGATCATTTGATGATTTACTGGAAAGATGCCATGATTCAAATACACAAAATAACAATGAGAGTTTTAACATGTGCATATGGTATAAAATCAGATATTTTGCTTCAGATGCTTTATATGCTCAGATGCCGAGGCTCCAAATTTTCTAAAGAAGCTAGATTGGCTCGCAGAGAGGCCAGATCAGCTAAAAAAGACAACATTGAGATAGCTGAAGGGTTGTAGCATGTTTTCCTTTTCAACATTTTTTAAGTACTTAAAACTTTAAACGCGTTTTTCTCAAAATAACATTTTTGCATATGGTGTTGAAAGAATTTCGAAAAATCAAGTCGCCTATTGATCTAAAATTTTACGAGCTTATTTTACATATGAATTTCTATGGCAATTCGCAAAATCAGGTCAAAATATTTATTTTATCTTACGTTTTACATTAAAAATATCCCTCAAAAAGCTCATTTTTTAAAACTAGTGCCATTTTATTAAGAAGCAAATCAAGCAGCTCTTTCCAGATTAACCTGACACTATGGAAAACATAGATGAAACGACAGAACTCCAGCTGGTTGGGAGAACCATGAAGACCGAGAAGGCACCAGGACCGGACGGCATGCCCAGCGAGATCATCAAGCTGATGATTGCCGAGTACCCAGAACTAGTACTAGGTGAATTAAATGCTTGCCTGGTGGAATGGAAATTCATCAAAAAAATGGAAAACGGACAGGCTGGTGTTTGTACCGAAACCGGGTAAGGCAAAGATAAGGTCGCTGTGCATGTTAGACGGTCTCGGAAAGACACTGGAGAAGCTGCTTTTCACGAGGATCCAGGCGAAAATTGAAGAGAACCTATCAAATAGACAATATGGATTCAGATCGGGCTGATCCACACTTGGATAAGTACAGAGAGTAGTGGACATAATCCGGAAGGCGTGGAGAGGCTCAGTTAAAAGAAGCAGAGACGTTGTGATGGTCACGTTGGCCATCAAGAACGCGTTCAATACTGCTAGCTGGGAGTTGATCAATGGTACGATGGATCGATGGGATCAGTCCAGCAATGGAAGATGGACCCACTGACTTATCTCGGTCGTAAGCCGGCGGAGGGCTGAATTTATAAGACACCTAGGTAAAAAAGAAAATAGACAACGGTAAAGAAGTCCCTACATTTTAGACTATCATTTGTTCAGATCTATGGCATATTTGGGGAACAAAATATTTGTTTTAATGAACGAGTAAAAATATTAGTTGAATATTATTAATTCAAAAACGACATTACTTCTGATTAACCTGAATATTATACAAACAATGAAAATCGATACTTATGCCTGTTTTGATTTAAATCTGTAGTACTAGGCGTTTACATACATTGTTTAATATTACGCTGTACGACTTTAATATTTAAATCGTGTTATTCGCTTTATTTTTTATATAGTAAGAAAATATTTTGCACGTAGAAATATTCCCGGGAGGCGAGTTGACTTTTTTTTACGGTTAACTTTCGCAAAGTTTTGAAATTGCTTTTTTTATTTGCATATTGTGTACCTATGTGACTTGACTTTATAATTTTCATTGTGTACATGAACGTTCAAAAAGGGTGCCTTCTCAAAAATATTCGTTCGACACCCATTCTGTGCGAATAATTTTTATTTTATTGCAAAAATTGTCGGACGGGTTGGACATTAACCCCCCGCGTTCAATTGAAATGAATCAACCGTGAGATAACCGGAGTGAGCAATTTAAATGTTTAAACAAATATGAGCCATAATTGGACAATTAAAACGAACGGGGCTCATTTCCATATATGCAAGCGGAAACAGAAACACATAAAATCGTCTGGTTTCTATATTATTTATGAATTATTTTCAGATTTAAATGCATTTCGCTGAAATTATGTTTGTTATATATTAAGGCTGATTGTTGTATTTATTCAGTAAATAATCGGAACATCAACTTGTACATACAATATAATAACGAATTAGCATGAATTCTGATACAATCCAAAACATAAAATTAATATTTTTATATTACCTTAGTACCAATGACCTCTCACAGTCCAGATATTTGTTATATTTTATAGCCATATTATTTTATTTATTGTGACATTTGATATATTCAATATACTTATTGAACTTATTTACGCGATAATTGAATATTTCGTGTAAAACTAATCATTTGAATATCGAAAAGTTAAATTGGATTCAGAATTGGATGTAGAAATAAATTATTAATTGATGATTTTGAACGCCCATCGCCAGGAAATCAAATATCAACATTCTAAAATGGACAGAATATGACATTTTAGAGATTAAAAAATATTTTTATCTAAGAATTTTTGACTGAATTTATAAATGAGAACAACAAACAATAGTTGGAAATTTATGTTTTCAGAATATAGAAATAATTTTGCAGCATTGTGTAAAAATATGGAAAATCATTTTTCCCCCATGTCGCTTAAAATGTCTCCCAATTCTGCTTAAAAAGTTGTTTTGTAATCTAAGGGTACATTAATTTGTATATATTATAGTTAAGTTCATGTTTTTTTTGTCCGGGGCTTAATAAGTCGCAATCTGTGGGTGGAATATTAGCTTTGAAAATTACAATGTGTAACCCCAAAAGAATTGTGTTCTTTCGTACCCCTCTATTAATAAGAACGAAATAAAATTTAAAAGTTATTCCAAGCGAAAAATTTATACGGCTCCCGATTTACTTAAAACACACAATGAATGAATTGAGCTCATCTCGATTCGCTTAGTCTTATTTACAAAGCAAAAAAAGGAGCGAGCGCAAATTGCTTTCTCTTCAAAAAATCGCCAAAAAAACTATTTTTATTATGACTGAGCGACTGTAGTCTGGCAAGTTTTACATAGAATCAAACGAACAATTATTATGAAGTGGAAGATGTTAAAAACGAGAGTGGATGAGCTTTTGTATTAAATTTTGGATGGAGGTGTTATTGAAGGGTAGTGGAGAGTATGCTCTCGCCAGCTTGAAGATAATCCCTTGATTTTTCCTTAGCCGGAATAAAGTCGGAAGTTACGCCCGATAATCTGCCTTCAAAGACGATGAGAAGCCTGTGAATGTGGAAGTGGATCTGGTGGGAATTGAAAACTGATGCCTCTACCGATTTTTGGTTAAAAGAATCGTGATGCCTTATGGAAAGAGGGAATATGCCCTGCAGAGATGGAGGTTGATCAAACATTTAGATGAGGACTGGGATGAATTCGTAATTCTCCCGATTGAAATACAAGGTGAATGTATACATACAGGATGATGAAGAAAGTCGAATTGAATATTTTCTTTATTATATTTACAGAGTCGCTCAAATTTTTTTTCTATTTATTGACTGTACATCAAAATGATCGTATGCGTATTTATTATAGGATACAAGGGGCGCTTTTAGATCTTAATTGAGATTCATCAAAAGATTTCATACACGACGATAATTATTTGATCTTGGCTTTCAGAGCCACCATCTGACGCAGAAGAATTAAAAAAATCGCAATAAAATCGACAAGGCCAGACTTGATAGACATATTACTGAGCAGGTGAGCCAAGAACGATGAAATTTGTTATAATAGCAGAGAAATGCGTTAAAAAATCAGTGAAAGTAATCTATTTTCACGGCAGGAATCATCGAAATTTACAAAAATACTCTGCTTATTCATTCAGCTGCTCTAGTATTTATATTTCACATAAAATTACGCAGATCTATTGCGCAGCATCCCATGTTAAACTATCCGAAGTGTTTCGGGAGACGCTGGGAAAATGAAGATGGATTAAAAGTGTCAAAAATTGCGAGTTTCGTTTCTTAAAGTGATATAATTTCAGGATGTGTTTTCGCAAATTTATTATTGCTTACACTAGGACAAGGCCAATGGCCTGTTGGCCAGCATACGGGCTACTTTTACTTTGCAGACAGATATTTCTAGAAATACTTCAACATCTCTTCTGCGTGTGGAGTTCATGAGCGATGCGTCTCAAACATCACAGTAATTATATTGATAAATTGTTGCCTTGGCAGTACATCACGATCTTATTCATTAACTCAAATGAAGTATCTTTTAAAAAATATATACATTGTGAAAGAGTATCTGGAAAAAATCACAATTTCCTAATAGAACTTGAATTGATTTACGAAAACTAAGCATTGATAAGGAATGAAAAGTTTTTTGAAAAGCAAGATGCACTACAAAGTTAAACACTGATACCCTGACACACAGATACTATTCATATTCGAGCGGAAAGGGAGTTGCCTTCTTATCTGAGTATCACCACAGGTTTTTAAGTATTGTGTTTGTTTTACTGTGTGTGTTTCATAATCACATAAGAAAAAAGTATGTATATAGAAAATAATATTTTTAAGACACGGACAATCCGCACCCGGATAATCGAGAGTGCAATGTATCAATATTATGATCATCATCTTAAAAAAAAGTGGTGAAACATTTCTCATACGATATCGACATATTAAATATGGTGAAAATATTAAAATGCATGTGTGCAATTTGTATTGATTTAATTTATCCAAAAAATATATTTTATGGGCTTTTCATCTATCATAGTAATCTCCTTTAATTTTCCTCTATAACCTTCATTCGTGATTTATTCCATTGCATTTCGAAAATTGTATTGCAATCTAGTTTCATTAAATAGTATTTCATTATTACATCAACCTATTCTATTCAATATAGTTAATGTGGAATGGAGACTACTGATGCGTCAAAATTGAGGCTTAAATTGTGATGAATTATTGAATAAATAATTGCATATTTATTTATTTTAAACACTCTACCATCGGAAAGTCGTATTATAAGGAAGTATAAAGGCTTTAATTAAATATTAAATTATGTTGGTTTGTGACTCTTTAGTAAGCCATTTATGGCAGTAATAGTCAACGAAGCGCGTTTTCACATTGAAAATTTTGTTCGCCAGCGTCAAAAGATAAAATTTATTTACGATTATTGACAAGGCGTTAAACGAGTGCTTCTCGATAATACAAAAGAAAACTACGGCCATAAAAACGTATTATTATTTTTGCTTCAGAGCTCAAAATCCTTTTGAATGCTCCCTCGTTTGAATTGAAACGAGGCGAGCACACACTATTCACGCTACGTAAAATCGAAAAGGCCGCGAATGACGATAATGGTGCAATTTTTTTCAAAGGACCATCTCTTGTGGCGAATTTTTAAGAAGCAGCATCCCGGAGACCCCGAGGCTTACGGAACGTTAAGTCGACGCAGTGGCGCCATTGCTTCAGACGACACTTAAAATAAATGCATGAGACAGTCAGGAACAATGTGTACGAAATATAATATCCTTGCGACGTTTAGTTTAAATACGCCGGAGACCGCTGTGCATGAAGCCATATTAAATGCCACCATGGCCGAGCACAATATCCTCGTCGTGTTTACCGTTCTATAAATTTGGTCCCCTTTTGGCCCCCTTATGGCCCCCTTTTGGCCTCCTTTTGGCCCAACATTTATCAAGAGCGATCCTCGAGCGAGCCACTTACACAAAATACAATATTCATCAGGACACACGTTCAAATTAAACATCATCGAAGCTATTCATTTTGAAAAACCTGATGTAAAATCGTCATTTTTAGACAATGTCTCCGTGTGGTGCGATCATATAATCGAGATAATTCCAAATTAAGGGCGAAACTAAGTTTGCCGAGGAAATACGCTAAACTATGCGAATAAATGGACCGAAAGACAATCGCTTAAAGCATTTTACTTGTCCAAATAAAAACCCAAACGATTATAAAGTGCCATAAATTACTTTTATTTGATTCGATTCAGGTACTCGAAGAGCTTCTCGCGAATCGTTTATTTCAAATATAGCGAATTCCGATCAATTGGGTCATACCGGAACTAATCACTTTCGCCCAATTAAGCTAATTCCCTATCTAAGCGAATTTTAAGCAATAAACTGAAAAATAAATTCTGACGAGAACAAATATATATGCAGGATTCAAGATATATCGACATTACAAATGCAAATAATTTCAATTATACACAATTACATGAAAAATAAACATCTATGTCAAAATGAAACTCGGACAATTGATAGTATCGAAATCCGTTTTTTTTAAATTTAAATATTTACATCACGTCTTGTACCGCGTCGAAAACCAGACTAAACAATTCAAATATCCAGGTAAAATGATTTTGCAAATTTATTATATGAAATATGTGTTAAATACAGTGTGGGGATTTTGTATACACGTCATATAATAGCAACATCATCATTGTCGTATATTAGTCATAGGCAATAAATAAGAATAATCTGCGCGTGATGTATTAATTTTTAATGATAGACATCGATCTAGCATAAGAGCAACAGAAGCCATTATAGGCTTAATTAGATGCATGCTGGATGCTGCTGGATGGGTTGGGGAAGCTGCTGGAGAGACTTATCCTCCAGCGACTCCAGCAGCACATTGAAACGGGATTCGGCGAGATGGCACCTGATCCTCAGGGTTTTGAAGGAAATTGACACCATACCAAACCTCACCAGAATGGTAAAGAGCCACCTTCACTGGAGAACTCTTATCTACGCAGACCCCGACGGGGAGAGAACCCGTCTTGTGGAACGTAATGTACGACGGACTAATGAGGATACCGCTAATGGACGGGACCAAAATAGTCGCCTTCGTTGATGACGTTGCCATCTTAGCCACAAGCAAATCCACGGAGATCCTGCGAATGACCCGCAAGGACGCGATGAGGAAGGCCAAGAAGTGGCTGACAGGAGCTGGTCTAGAGCTCACTGTCCAAAAACTGAAGGCCCTCTTTTTCACAAGACGCAGAAAGCTCGCGCCTCCACCCCTGAGGATCAGGGGTTGCGAGATTAAATACTCAAGATCTATTCGGTATTTGGGGGTGGAGATTGATGACAAGCTCCGATTCGTCACCCACACGGAGAAGGTGAAGATGGCCAGCATCACGGAGAATCTGGCCAGGTTGATGCCCAACATTGGTGGCCCAAAAGTAAACAGGAGGCGACTCTACGACGAGCTAGTGCTAGTAGCACTCGGTATTGTTGTACGGCGTGCCGATATGAACTGAGGCACTACACATTGAAAGGACCAGAGTCCAGAGAAGGAGCATAATCAGAGTGACTGCTGCATATTGTAGAATGTCGGAAGACGCCGTCCTGGTACTGACTGCTATACCGCCAACGGATCTGCTCTCTTACGAGAGACAGGCAATACAGAAAGGCGAAGATAGGAATACCGCCAAAACACCATGGCGGCGTGGTAGTCCCGATGGGACAACTCCGCTAAAGGTCGGTAGACGCACGAGCTAATACTGAACCTGAGAAACTGGGTAGGCAAAAAGTACGGTCAACTGTGCTACCACTTGACCCAGGTCCTCGCCGGGTACGGCCGTTTTGGTAGCTACCTACACAAAATAGGCAAAAAGACCGGCTCGTTTAACACTAATGCGAAGCGGAGTACAACGATGCTGCACACACGACACTTGTCTGCCCAGCATGAAGCACCGAAAGGGACATCCTACGGGAGGAGCTGGGAATCAGCTCGCTCTCCCTAAGTAACATGGTACCTTCAATGCTAACGGATGCTAAGGCATGGAATGCATGGTGCAAATACACGACGTGTGCTATGTGACAGAAGGAGGATGCTTAGCGTACAAGACGACGAACAATAGCAGTAGAATGACATCCAGAAAGAGACAAATGGAGAGCCCGTGAGGGACACATCGTTGTCACTCTTGTGCAATACTTAATTAGTAACCGGGTGACAGCCGAATAGGAGGGGGGTTTAGTGGGTAAAAATCCCACACTACCATCAGAATGGTGTTGTCTTTTAAAGATTCCCCCCTTCGCAAAAAAAAGACTTAATTAGATGAAATTTATATCAGGACTTTGAACCATTGTTGTTCCGGAAAATATAACGATTTTTTCGGTTTTCGTTTCAACTAAATTTAATATGAATAATTGCGAATGCCAAAATGAAAAAATCCACTAATGAAAAAATGTGCGATATAGGTTGCAAATTTTTTTTTTATGGCAGATTGGGTATCGTCAACGAGCCTCGAGGAAGGTCTTCCTTCAATCAATATGGGTCGGTGGTCACCGATCTGCGTGCAATAAATATAGTAAAATATTCTATTGAATACAATAAATAATGTGAAAAATAGCTCTTTTTGCTTTTTATTTTTATTCAACGCCCGTTTCATAGTTTCCAACCCATTACATCACACTAGGAAACAAATTTGAGTTAATAACAATATTACCTGAAGTATCGATTTAATAAGGCAATTAAAAGGATGAACATGGAGTAAAAATTACAATAATATCAGAGTATGGGTGTAACTTACACCATAGTTTATTACCATCATTTCCACGATATTAATAAAATTTAATCAATATTTAAATAAATATATCTTGAATATTTTGAATGTGATCATGTGTAACATGTGATCAACATGTTGCTTTGGAGGTTATGATGCAATATCTTCATATTTAATATTTCAAGCTATTTAGTCATCCACATCATAATGAAATGCCTCTGATTTATCATGCAAGTATCGAAAAATCTATCACAGAATATTCCGGACTAATATGACGCATATTCAAACGATGATTATTAATAATTTTTTTGAAGAGAGTTTTAAAATAAATACATGTAATGAATTTAGAATTATAACGTGTTCGGTCATTTCCGGTGACATTCGTCAGTGATCGTTTATGTTAGTGGCATTACATGAACTTCATCATAATTCTTCGACTTCAAAGGATTCTGTGGAGTCAATTTATGATGGAATCCTTATTATCACTAGTTTTAAACAATTAAAAATGGATAGCATTGATTGAGTTATGGGGCTTGATGAAGCTACCAAGATGCAGTAATGGGAAATATTATGGTACTACAATCGTGTGAAAGATTGTTCAAGCTTTAAAGCACAGATTCGCACAGTCTTATATTTTAATATTGTGTCTTCGGAAGAAAATGATATATTTTGGGCCGGATGAAATGGCTGAGTGCAAAATCTGATATAAATTCACTCGAAGTCTCGGACATATTTTGTTTTGATGTCGTATGATAAAAAGGAGGAGATGTGCGTGAGAGATTTTTTATGGCACGGGAAGAATGCGTGTTCATTCGTCTTTAACATACTGCTGAAATTCTTCACAAGAAGGAAGAAATCCGGTACCGATGCGCATTTCGCGAAGAACTTCCTGAATACAAAGCCCAATCCGGCGTACGGAGGAAATCCCGGATTTTTCGCACTCGCACATTATGTGCTTTTTCTTGGGCACATTTCCGGCGCAGATATCACTCAATCAAAAAAAGGGAATGTTAAAAAAATAATTTCGAAAAGATTGGGCCTTGGGATGTGCAGAAACGTGCGAACAGAGTGGTATATCTGAAGAAATTTTCTATTAATAACGCCGAGCTGAGCTCATTGATGGATAAAGAAAGCATGTAGCATTCGGTGGAGTATATGCGAATAAATTCATACGATCGATTCAAAAATGATAATTTCGCATAGAATATTGCATTTTTTTAATAACTGCATCGAAAATAATCTAAATTTTTTTTTTTTAGCATTGAAAAATATTAAACACTTACCTTAAAATTCGCTTGATGATATATCATACGAAGTAGCATTGATGAGTATCACACAAATTTTATTTTCCTTGGGTTAAATTTGCGCAAAAAATTAAATTTAAATAGCAACGTTTAAAGCTAATTATTTTTATTCGATAAGAGGAACTTTCGTTAAGCTTTTAAGCCCTTCTAGACGAAAAGCTTTTTAGAGTAGCGGTTAATACAATTAAAGTATGAGAATTACGAATGCGCGAGCGAAAACGAGGGTTATACGATTAATATACTTCGAAAATATTTCGTCAATTTTTTCGTCGGATTAATTGAGTTAGGTAAAGTTTTCGTTATGGGGCTTAGTGATTAAATTTCGGATTGGGAACTGTTTTCGGATGGAGAAGCGGTAAACTAGCACCGAAGCTCGTCTAGCCGCGACTGGCTGAAAGCTCCCAACTCTCACTGGCTTAATCAGACTGCTAAAATTAGAATTTTAAAAAGTTATCCCTGCAGCCGAACATCCTAAATGTTGCATCACGTTGGTGCATTATGCACCCGCCGGGGAAATGATCCCCTTGTTCCGCTTGTAATTACCGCTTCCCCTGGATCATCACTCACCAAGACGAGAAACAAAATGGCAGCATCCGAAGAGGAAGTAAATGGATGTTCCAGCGACACGTATTGAAATAAAATTGCGCCTACACAAGCCCAGATTTAGGTTCCAAAGTCTAAAATTGAACCAGAAATCTATACAAACAATACAGATTCACGTCATACAGCATCCGAGTTACATTTAGAGGAGAAATCACCAATTTTTGTTATTGTTTATAATGCACCAAAAATAGAAGATTTATCGACGTACGTCACTAGAACTTCACGTTTTAGCAGACTAGTCCGCACTTGTTGAATATTCAACATTGACTCAGCAAATTGATTAATTTCGACATCATGACGCAATCCTCGCAAACGACGTAAAAGACATGTTAATTAGAATATTCGAGCGGAACAAAACCATTGTTTTTAAAATAACAAAACATACAAATTTGAATTAATTAAGCTTCTGAAAACCAAATATTCCTATATAAATCTAGGATATAAGATAACCATATTTGAATAATATGAATAGTTTATTTTATGAAGTTAATGCGTTTGTATTTTTAAGATGATTCCATGTATTTTGTAGCCTTACAATACAAACTATAATATATATAATAAGCTTTTTAACTCACTGTCAATTTGGACCTGATGTATTCCATTTTATCAGCAATAAGTCGATTGATAATTATTTTAACAATTCCTCACATTTATTCGATATGAATTCAAAAACTGAGGTGGCTTTTAGCAATCCCTTTTTTGGGACGACTTTGACCACCAACCATTTTGACATGGTTTTTCATGGCGTATATATGTTTTTAGATGATTGGATTACGAGTCCAACTGCTTAACTATGGAACTACCTATACTTCTTCTATGAAAAGAAAATTTAATTGCGAAAAAATATTGTTTAACATAACAATATTATTGTGTTTATTAAAAATGTACAATAAATTTAATATTGAAATATTATAAATTAGAAAAACTTTTGAATATTTTTCGGTACTTAATAAGCTAGTAGCTAAATCTTTAATTTTTTCTAAATTATTAATACTAAACTAAATGTATCAATATAGGTATAAAATAATTTTATGTAAATTATGGCTAACATATCGCAAATTTGGAAGTATCGTACTTCAGCTCCAGGGTGAATATACTCCAGTTTGTATCTAAGCTAGTTTGACTTACTATTTCATCAATTTTTATGATAAATTCATATTCAAAATAATATATTTATGCGCAAATATTAAAATTAAATAAGTCATAAGATTTATAACATTGTCATAAAAGGTTATATCTAATTCCTTTGAAAGATTCATAATCAGCTTAAATTTGCTCTTCGTCACCAACAACCCGTTCTGAGACTCCCTCCAAATTGACATTATATTTACTTTAAGTCCTGGAAAAACGACCACATTTGAGACTCCCACGAGAAAAGCTCTATCGGATACCACATTTGAAGTGAAAAGAAGAATCCTAGGATTTGTGTTCAGATGTGTACTCGTATAAAGCTCAATTTATATCCTTTGCTCGGAGTAGAAATAATAATAAACTTTATAAAATAAATATTTCACAATGAAAGCCTTTAAATTCCATGCTTTCGTGACAAACTGACGTTTATTTTGGATGCTGCTTGCTGAAAATCAATTGGATAGATTGTCATATTTCAAAGAGCGCTTTTAAAAGATTTTGAGCATTTTTAATCACCAAGTATAAAAAGTAATCCTCCTATGAGGTTCAAAATTTAAATCGTATGCACCATATGAAATGAAGCCTATTGCTTTGTTCGGAAAACTTTATTGGAAGGCTTAAAATGTTAAGCTCCTCTCGTGAATAAAGCTTCGCTTTGACAGAATAGACTGCCATCAAGTCTTTATTTTTTGAAATGAAGCGAAGTATTCAATATGCTAAAAGTGCTCAATAATTGATCACATTTTTAAAATATGAATTTATTCGTTTTTAAAGAGGAGATTTAACAATGTTTCTGCTATTCTCTCCATTCTTTCGCATCTTTCGATAGGTTTTCATACGAGATCAAGCCTCAAATAGCGTGTATTTACTAACGTAGCTTTAAGATATAAGTCTTTCTAAAGTAGCTGAGTACTGATGAATGAGTTTTCATGAGGGATTTAATATTTGAAAAGTTTCAAACGTTGAATATTGAAGCATGTACGCGTAAGGGAAAGACTTAAGGAACATGAAGACTAATACCTCTGTTCGGATAGGTTCGATTGTTTTAACAGGAAAAAGCCACAGAAACATTTTACATACTTCAATGTACAAAAAGTATAATATTTCCTCATTATTTGAATACATTGACCTGAGAACTTGCTGAAGTATAATAACGTCACCTCCTCTGCCTATTATATTTGATAGATTAAGCTCTTCATTGCATGTTGTCGCAATATTTTTCATACAACGTCTTAGATGACATAATGGCGTTTTAACACGAGACTAATCAGCTGTTGTACTCATATAAAAATATGATGATTGAAATAAAGCATTTTGGATGTAAATTATTTTATTTTTTAGATCACAAAGGACGTATTGTTGACCGAAGAAAAATATTAATTTCATTTAACATTCTTTTAACACGCTTTCTTGCTTGTAAATTAAAAAGGCACCATCTACTTTTCATTTCTTATATTCCAAATATGAGTAGATAAATGCTATTATATTAGGGAGACCGTGAAAATATTATAAAAATATTTCTATTTTAAAATCCGCCGAATATGATTTTTTATGCCACTAATATTAATAAAAAAAATACTTCGTAATAAGTCTTATAAGAATTAAGGCTAATGGTAATATTCTTCTTCCGAAGGTTTCCATCATCGGATGTAGGCCAACTTTACAGGAGACATTTCTAGCGAACAAAGTTTTCATGTGGTGGTTTTTTATGTGGTAAAATTAAGATTATAAGTTTTGAATAGGATTTTTTTAAGTATGAGAGAATCTTTGAGCTGATAGCGAAATAATTCAAAATTCAATTCAAAGAATTATTGCCGTTTCCATACGATCCTTTTTAAAAACTCGCTTTTATTTAGTTCCTCTAATATGAAAGATTATTGGTTTTTTAAAGATCGAGTCGAGGAAAATTTGCGTAAAATGCGCTAAAAAGTATATCGCGATAACCAAAAGTAAAGAACGAAAAAATCTTTGATCATTATAAGGCCTGAACTATTTTCAGCACGTCAAAAATAAATACAATTTAATGCTCGGAGCATGTCACAAATAGATCTTTCATCTCAGATTTGGATCATCTGGTGTATTTTAGGGCTGTGGATTTGAAAAAAATACGAAGTGGCCAATGAAGGATTTTAAAAAATCCACATGGTGAAGCCGAAATCAGTATGACAAGTGTCGAAGTATATCCGACATGCCAACTGCATAATGATATCCTGAATAGAAGCAGACGGGCGTCATTAAGTTGACTAATGCTGGGCGACGCTCGTGCCGACCGAATTTCTTTTTGGTTGTGTCTTGGTGAAGTTCTTCTCGCCCCTTGCTTAATGAAACACTTCCTAAACTGTGGGGTGCTGGCGCACTTCGCGGGGGGTAATGCATCCTATTTTGGGACTCGAACCCCATGCTGTCACCAAAATAAACCTGGCATAAATAAAGTATGCCCAGTTTAAAAAGACACACGTGATGCATTATACTTATGTCACCAGTTACCATTGGGGACCTGACTTTGCTCTAAGCTTTTTAACGCCGATTTAGGAAGCCGATGACAAACTGAATGCAGTTGAATTTAACGAAATGTTGAAATATTCCATCAGGTCCAAATTCAACAGTAAAATGTCGTTTACCAATTGCAACAACAGCATAAATGCGAGATATGTCAAACTTGAAGCGTTTGCTTAGATTTGTATTCAACAAAAATTGGCCAAATAAGGTTGTCACTGCTTCACTTCTTTATTATTATTGAAGTTTATTTCCGTTAGGGTTTTTTATGCCATTCTAATACAAAATAGTCCAAATGAGGTTGCTCTAGGCTGTGTGATGTATGAATATTGTTATTAAGGGACGTTTCTACCTTGTTGAGCCTAAAAGAGATCGATTTTTTTACATTTGTTTTATAAGAAAAATATTTAATGATATTTGGTAAGTTAGTCAACTTACAAGTTAGGCAATATTTATTGAACATAAAAATATTTTTAAAAGTTTGATAAAGTATAATAGTGGGAGTGGGGGGAGCCATGTATGTCGATGGAGGAGCGATGACATTCATCACCATGGAAGTTCTGGACAGGAAATTTGCAGCAAGAAAATTAAAAATATTTTTACTTTGTATAATATCGTGTAAAGTATAGACTATAATTAAAAAGAAATATTAAAAAATAGAAAAATAGTCAGCGCTCGAAGAAAAATCTGTGTTTTTACAACTTTTTTTGTAGCATATTCTGTAATTTGACAATTTTGTCGACATCAGCAATGGATTATTTTGTATCGACATCGATGCTTAACTCCAGCTGTACATTCTTCCATACTCATTTCAAACACTTTTCAATCATTTGATCTCAGGAAAGGTAGATGATGTCTACAATATCCATGGTAATTTTTTCAAAACTTTCTAACGGGTTGTTTATTTTTTCCACCAATTTTATCAATCAGCGGTCGGAATTGTTTTCCCCCCTTGATCTATTGGATGGATTAACGGAATTGTATTTTATAGCAAAGAAACCACTTCCACTGGAATACATGTTGTTAAATCGGACATATGTATTGGATGGTTTGGGGCGTTATCAACCATATGTAAAGCTTTCGGTTGTAGTTTTTTTTTTAAATTCGCAGTAGCATATAACAGACGAGTAAAATGTTCGATAGACCAATTTTGAAAATGTTTCCTAATATGCACAAACTTGTTTAAACCAACTGATTTAATAATGTTATTCTTAAAGATATAAATTATTGTAAGCTCTTGATGTAAAAATTATGATGAATTTGGGGATAATCAAGTATTAAAATAATTTAATAATTTTACATTTAGAGTATAATTATCACAATTACCTAAAGTGCATGGATATGTGCATAATGAATGCTAATGTATGTAAAAAGGTCAAACCTACCCAAAGTGCTATAAAATGTGATATGCAAGTCATGTAGCAAATCTAATGGATGAAAGATAAACTAGGGTCATCCTAGAATTGTTGTGTGTATGGACGTGCCCGTTTAATTTTTCCCTCATTAATATTTTATCATAAATTAACTATTATAGTGTATATATTCCCTATATTTTATAGTTGAATAGCACGATTGTAATTTTAATAGTAATTAGGTTGTTCATATTTGCATTGTGTCTATGATGATACAACTACGTAAATGGTTTTTTTGGCATTTAAAGAGTTTTATAATGACAATATTGATTGACAATTTCGAAAGTATAACATATTGAGAGTATACTATAAAATCGGAAAATCGGAATATGAAATTATTTTAATAATATTTATGAAAATAAGCCTACTAAATTAAAAAAAAAATTATAGCTTAGTTGACTGCCTGCATATATTAAAAATCATGAAAAACTACTAATTTTCGAGCATCTAAAGGGATTGCCAGGGTGTTTCAGTCGGAATTAAAATGTCTTAGGCTTAGCTGATTTTTTTAATAAAGATTATGAAAGCATCCCGCGAAAAAGTTCCAAAAATGGCACTCGAGGAATTCAAAGCTCATAAGGTAGCGAGCTTTCGCAAGACCACTTTAATTAATTTTGTAATGTATATATTTGTAACTTTTAAAATACATTGTACCATTCATAATGAGGCTTTAACGGCGAAGAGTCGTGCCAAATTATTCCACTCTAATGTAAAACAAATTTCCATTCCGCGGTGAAAGCTTTGATCTATTTTGGGTCTGCTTATTGTTCCGCCTTCCTCTTTTGAGCGTCTTGCGCTATGTGAAAAATGGTAAACCTAAAACCGGATTAAGAATTTATCCCGTAATTATTTAGAAAGGCGAGTATTATAAAACACGTGATCGCGAAACTTCTGCTGCAGATAGCTCAAATGTTTGCATTCTGTGAGGCGCTGCTGAATAATTCAGCCGCTTTTGAAATACGACACTGTGTAACCCGCACTAAAAGCTTTTGTAAATTTAGTGGATAATTTTTAAGTAGGCGAGCCGAAGTTCGCAAACTCTTTGAGAGCTTTATTATTGGAGGACTTCTTTGTTGCGGTGCATTCCTCCGTTGTTAGGAATAGATGCTGTGTTGATTTCGATGCAGCGAGTTCACTTTGTAAATTCGGACACGTGCATATCCGTTAATCGGATTTCCTCCGAGTCACTTCCGCTTGCAAAGAGTTTCCTTCCGCTCTGGAAATCCTTCATGTGCACATACTTTGTTTGATTTATTGATGCTTATTGCATTTAAACTTTTATTCGTCTTCAATAAATTCCCATGCAGAATACTTGCATAAATGCAACGGCTTATTTGCATTTTGTGTCATTTCTTTAATATATTTTAAATTTTATAAAGAAATCGTATTTACTTTGATTAAAATGATTATTTTTAGGTGTCTAAGTTTAAAAAAAAATGTTTTATCATTAAAATTAGGTTATAACATATCATAGCCGATTTACATCACAATTAATTCAACAGCATCTGGATGATACGCAATTCAGTGTTCAAAATGCTTTTGGAACCAGAAAAGCATTGCTAGTAATTAATGTCTTACTACAGAAGTGTCGGGAACAACATGCTTTATATACTACAAAAAAACATATAATAGGGTAAGGCAAACGACATTAATGAAGATGCTCAGAGAATGCAATATTGAATTTAAAGACCAGAATTTTATCAAAAAAGAGTCTGACAAGTTTGTATTTTGTCACCCATATTATTTAACCTGTATTCCAAAATATTCTGGAACACTCTTATCTGGGAGTTAAGATCAATGGAGTTGTTATAAATAATATCAGATACGCTGATGATAGTCACATTGGCTGAAAGTTTATACGATCTTCAAAACTAAAGGTCTCTAAAACCAAATGGATGACATTTGGGAGACCTGATTGTTCTTGAGGATCACTGCAGCTAAATGGATTGGATATCGAAGTGGTTGACCGATTCAAATACATTGGTAGCATCCTAACAAAGGCGCTCGACCTGGATATAGAAGGAAGGTGCCGAATAGAAGTTGCACATGCTTGAGGACTTTCTTTTATGATGACAATATGAACCTCAAATTCCCAAAAATAATGCTCAAATGCACATAAGGTCAAATCTTCTGTATGGTTATGAAACATGGAATCTGAAAGTGAATATTGTGAACTGGCTAGAAGCATTATTCACAGTATAAAACGTGGATTCACAGAAGAATGCCTCGTACACCCTGGTCCGACATGATCACTAACACAGACATATTTAAAAGAGACGGAACCAAGAGAGAGTTGCTGAAAAAAATTAAAAGGAGGAAGATATTTCATCTGGGTCATGTGTTGCAAGGAAATAATGATCGTATTCTCTGATTGATACTTAAGGGAAGGAAAACGGGGAGTTGGCAGGAAGCAGACGAGCTGGCTGCATTAAAGAGTGGACCGGAATAAGGAGAGTGGACGAATTATTCCGCCAGAGAGATCGCCAACGTCGGGAGAACCTGACAACACAGAAATAATAGGAAGAATAGTTTAATGCAAATTAATCTCCAGGATATGCACCCAAGCTGAGATCATACCAAACCTATGGCTACTTTGAGGTAGGCAAATGGAAGAATAATCCATCATTCTTTTTTAAAACTAGATGAAGCAAATTACTTTAATTTATATTACGGCAAAGTTAACAAACTCCGTGAATAATTTAAGTAAAATAGCCATGGCTAATCAATATATACGTGGTGAATCATAATTTTCCAAATTAAATTCTTTAAATTTCATTATGATCTCTTTCTTACAACTATTTTTAAAAGGCTCGATTGTCTCTAAACGATATAAAAAATCTCCAATCAATATCAGTTGTTAAATTCGAGCTTAAATATTTAAATAAGATCCTTTGAAGACAAAGCTTTGTTCTCGGTATTTCAAGTGTCTGACTAAGGACGCCACAAATTGCTACAATAATTTAATAAAATCGAATGCATAATATAAGAGAAGAAATTATAACGAAGATTTGGATATAGAAATTTACGAAAATGAGGGAATCGTGGATGAAATCGAATTTGATGATGACCACATGCTATCATAATCATTTTATTCAAACGGCTAATTTAGTATCATAATTGTAAATTCAGCAGAATTTGATTATTTAATGATTCAAAGACATTTTTAACAAAGAACTTTTAAATAAAATTACCCAAAAAAGAGATTATGAAATATCCCAAACAGAAGGTGAAAACAATACCTTATTTATTTATATTTTTAACCAAAAACATATTTGTTGAACGAGCAGTTATTGATAATGTTACAAATATTAAGAAATCCTTTTGTGCCATTCTCGAATTTCTTGACATTTAGCTAGGGAATTAAGGAATTTGATTTAATATCTTAAGCAACTATTTTGGTACAGAATAATATCGAGGGATTTCTTTTCCAATTTTCTAGATATTAATTAATGCCACTTTAGTATAATATTTTCATAGTACACAATAAGAACTACTCTTTGATACTGGAGCTGTTTATAATTTTGATCTGAGAAAACTACTTAATTTTATTCGAAATTTACACCCGAATGAATATGCAAAAAATTGAATCAGTAAAAATTAAGTCACATACAATAAAAAAAGTATGATGTTCATATACAATGTAGGTAAATATAATTGATTGATCTACTAAAAGTAGATAAAAGCATTATTTTAAAAAACTCGAAAGATATACGACTATGTTAGCAAGATTTGGCGAGCTTTTATTCGGAGTATGTGAGAAGCAGTTTTTCACACTTATCCCAGACAAAATGCTGATGTTTGTTAATTGGACTTTTTCTATTCAAATGTTATCAATTTATTATATATGGCATTGCATCGATTATAAATTTTCATCAACGAATAACAGAATATATGAAAAACATGAGATTTATTGAAACCAAATAACAATTTAATAATGTAATACATCCATTACGATTGCCATATTAATTAAATTGGTTAGAAATCCATTTATAAGGAAGTATTTGTAGTGCTATAACCGCAGTTGTTGCGGTATAGAGACAGTATAATATATACATATGTTCGCACAGATAGGAATCGAATTTTGCGATGTAAACAGGACCAAAGCGCTATAAAACATCCCAAGTAACCCCAGGGATGAAATAAGTGGTATATATTTGAATTCTTAATTCGAGCATTTCCATTTCGGAAGAAATTGTAGATTAGAGCAACGGTACGAATGCTGAGAAGTTTAATGCCACGTTGTCCAACCAATAAATACAGGGATAAAGCTTCGAAGAGGAATTTAAGCGCTTTAAGACTCAAAGCAAATATATATATAATTTAATGTTTTATCTGGAAAATTTTGAGCAAATACTTATTTGATATTTTAACTAAATATTAAGGCTGCTATTTTTTAAAGATGAACATCCATTGGAGGAATAAGGATGAATTCTGAGCCATGGCACCCATTACGTGTTGATCCGCTTAACAGTGTGTTATGTCTAGGTGTCTGATTAAATTTCAACAGCACTCCGTCTCTCGGTCTGCTGAGAGAGCAATTGAGTTATTGTACCTTTACAAAGTTTCAATCGACTCTTGATGGTAGTATTTGTGCCACTCTTGCTATGTATGCAACCGCATCCTTATTACTGTTGTAGCATCTCTTGGGAGCTGGCGACGCTCTATCGAAGCTACAAATTTTCCATGTGTGAAAATTGCTTGAATATTGAAAAATATATATGGAATGCTCAATATTGGAAATTCTCTCGTTGGAAATGTTTTAAACAATGTGAACATCGTAATATAATATGAAATAAGTACAGATTGAAGAGCGTCTCTAATGGTGATTCAATAATATGTTCCTCAATTGTATGCCATGAAGTGACGTATTGTCTATGTGATTAATATACATCTATTATTTTTTAAATTGCATCATGAAATATTTTATTAGAAACATCAGATATGTTACTATAATAGTAATTTTATATTGTCGTATATTTGATTTGATCGAAGTAAATTCAAGTCAAGGAACTAAAATTTAATAAGCCATTGTTGAACAGTTGTTAATAAATAATTGAACCCTTTGTTAAATATTCGATATTTCCGTTATACTCTCAGCAGTATTCGATAGCATCGCGTCTATATTATATAATTTCTAATATAATATTTAAGAGGGTTAGTTCATTTTAGTGGTGCAGCCATAGACGTTGGTATGAAACCTTTTAAATATATAAGAAAGGAGAATTGAGATGCTTTTCAACAAATTCTGTGGCTTGTTTAGAAAAGCTCAAAAATCTTATTGAATTTCATGTACGCGTTCAAATTATTTGACTAACAAGTTTTAATTTTTTAAAAATGATTTTGCAACAATTTACTGATTAATTTTGATATTTCAAATGTTTCCAGCTAAATTTATAACCTTGGATATATTTTATTGATTGTACTATAAAGGAATATGAAAGACATTTATCAAGGAATATTTCTATTGTTATGACATTCACTAATGAGAGCTTGATCTATGAAGAGCAAACGATCAAATATTGTGCTAATACACTTAACAGTTTAGAATTAAGTAAAGGTAACCCTTATTTAAAAATAGATGTATTTATATTGAATGGTATGGACTAGGTTTTTAAGTTAGTTGCTATGCTCCAAATACGTTTCAATGATTAAGCACATCCCAATGATGAAAGAAATCAATTGGTATATTTGTGGACGTCTAGAAAAAGCTCCCAAAGCTAAATGTTTGCAACAGATGTAAATTGTGAAAAGAAAAACGTAAAAAATCAGTACAAGAAATCCAAGAAAATAAGCTTTTACCATAAATAAATCGACGATTTCCCAATAAAGTGATATTTTTAACGCAAAACATATCTTCATTGAGTACTCATGGATATTTGGCGTATTAACTTCTTTTGATGATCATCGTAGCGATTTTAATGACTTTGGCAGATAAACCTGTGTCAAATAATGAAAAATAAATACATCTTAATAAGAGGAGTTTGGGTTATTATTTATGAAAATCTGGATAGATCTACGATTTTCCTAATATTAGTCTTGAGAACAATGGGTTCTTCAAAAGAGTATTTGACGCAAGTAAATTTTTTAACGAAAAACCATCAAAGAGAAAAGACAATCAAAACTTGCAAAAAGTGTACTGTTTTTGCATTACAACGTGCCAGTACAAACAATTAAACTTTTCAACACACAGTACAAACCTTAGATCATTTAAGTATTTTAAAATACATATGATGGAAACTCTTCATGCCTGAAATGATGTGAAGAGCAATAACGATTTAGTTGGACGATCAGAAGATTCAGGAAATAGAGTTTGGTTGATTTTTGTGTTGATATAATATGCGGTCATCAATATTATGCAGAATTTGTTTGATTGTATACGTCTAATAATATCTAATAAGTTTTAATTCAATGGCCATCCCGTTAATTGTTCTGTCAAATTAATACTTCAAATAATTTTGTTATCTGCCCAAATTCCAATTTGCAATCTTAAGTTTTCAGTACACTTAAACCTTTTTTTGGATTTTAAATCTGCATAACTTTGAAAAAAAAGATATATAAAATATGTCCAAAATAGCATAATAAAAAAACAGGAAAACAATAAGGCAATGAAAAAATAACATTTTTGGTAAGATTTAGAGGACATCTTATATCATTGGTAAAATTTTAAGGATGTCTGACATCTGGCATCTAAATACCAGATATCCACTTGAGAAATTATAATTATTTTAATTACAAACTATCATCGCTATGTGATAATTTTCGTTGCGATTTTCGATATGACTCAAAATCGCTCTCTTCGGAAGAAATAGTATACCCAGTGTCAATGTCAAGTCTGGTAGGAATAATAGAGGGTTGTATAAAAAAGATCCGTACCCAGTTTGAAGTAAATGAATTAATCAAAACATGAGATATGATGTCAACCGTGTTGAAAAAATTATATATTTTTTTCAAATTTCGGTTAGTATTGATGATTTATTTCCTATTTTATCTAAAATATCTCGATATGTACTCTTTACGAAATTTAAAAAGAAGAAAAAATTGCTCTAAAAAAAAGCGCACAACTCGCAAAAAATCGCACAAAAAAAAGTCGCACAAAAAGAGGTTTGAGGGTTTAGTTTATCTCCTCCTATATATTAATATTTGACTTGCATTTAGACTGGGACTCCCAGATTAAAAAAAATATATCACTGAATGAGCATTGAATCGAAAATAGGGAAAACTGCTATTTTTTTCGGAACAAAAAACATAGCCGTACCGATATAACTGAACCGGAACGATATGTTACTCTATTATGAAAACTAAATATCAATGTATCAAGAATAAAAAATAAAATTAAAATTTTCACATGCAAGAATAAAAAAAAAACGATTTATGACATAGAAAGACATAGAAACCCTTAAAGAGTTTTGAATGATATGTTAAATACACAACAAAGGCATTTCTGCTTAATATTTTGTATGTTGATATATTTCCTTTAACGTGTAATTGATACAATTTATCCGCAAGAAGCTTTAAGGATTCATTCCTCTTTGTGTGCATATATATATATATATATATATATATATATATATAATATGTATATAATAGATTTCTCTTCGATTTATACATTTTATATATATATATGTATCCTTTTATCGTGTTTTATAAAATGAAATAATGATTTCCAGCAAACAGTATAAATGTGGATATATTTACGCAGAGGAAACATCTTGAATCGCAGTCGCTCAGTATTGACGTTCTTAAATTTTCTTTTCGGCGTATTGAAAAATAAATAATTTGCAAAAAATAAACCCGAAAGACGACTTTTAGGATCGAACACCAGACGTGCGTGTTTTTTCACATGTGTCAAGAAGAAGAAAAAATGTTTCTTCGAGCTGGTCCTGTGCCGAAATTCTCACACTCGAATATTATTATAAGTCGATTTGTTCAATTTTTGATAGGTCGTGGATGCGTATCAGTCAGTTTGCTTGTGTGTTTAAGCCTTCATGGCGGAGAATATTTACGACAAACACACGCGTTGTTTGAGCTTTCTTGGAGCTTTGCAACAATAACATTAAACGACCGTGAAAAGGCGCAACAGCACAAAACGGCCTGCTCGCATCAACTACACAACGGGGATCGTAATACTAAGTTGTTTTGAAACCGTACCACATCATAAACTTACTTCTATTTCCACATTTAAAGGGTGAAAAGTGGAAAGGTGAAAGCTCGCTTGATGAAGTAATCTCCTTGGAGAACTCCGCAAAGACTTACTCCCCTAATTATAGTATGTATTTACTCAAAGGGCTTATAAATCTTTATTTTTAAAGGTCCAAAGCTCCCTGCCTAACAATTAAATTAGGTATTATGACGAAATACAAATTGTTTATTATAATAAATATATAAAATATAAATAATACATCAATTAAATACGGTGTTTGGATGGCACAATCAATTACTAATTAACATGATTCAAATCTGAGAAAAAATAACTGATTAGTTCTTGAAAAACAACAATACTCAAAAAGTATTTTATCAGACTGATGTTAATTGCCAAGTAGTAATTGTTAGACATCCTTAAAATGTTACCATTAATGTTATTTTTAAATTGCTTTATGGTTTTCCTGATTTTGATTAATTTTTTTGTGCGATTTTGGGTATATTTCATATAACTGTTTCAAAGTTATGCGATTTTTAAAACTCACGGAATGCTTTTCCTATGTAAGTTATACCTTTATTTTGTGTGATTTTGCGCGGAACGTATCTAATACACAAAATAAGTTTGATTGTAGATATCTTGTTAGCCATCCAAGTCTTTAGTCATCATGATATCTGGTGATAGATAAATAGAATACTGCTACAATTGAAATCAAATATTATTGCAAAACGCTTTTTAGTCGATTTTTTAAAAATCTGATAAAATAACACACTAAATCATTGATTTATGCCGGTTAAGTTCCGTTTGATTTTCCAATCATGATAATATGATTCGCACAATGTAGAGAGAAATATTTTTTTGCGGAAGAGAGCTTGATCTTTATGAATTTTTATTTTTAAATTTAACACACACAAAATTACATTTTAACGTATCGTTCGTTTTAGAATGCTTAAATTCTGAAAACGAGGAACTGAATTCCAGAGCTTGACTATCAAGAATGTACTTTATTTTAATGGGTGCACATACCGTAATGTTACATGCAGTTATTAGTTACACGGTCGTGTGTACATGGACACATCAACGTTTTGTGAGGCTTTTATATAATATCAACACGAATTTGTTTATATTTTCTTTGGGCGAAAAAATATTTGTGTAATTTTATTTCCATACGCGTACAGAATTATTATGGTTTATTTTTGCCAAATTGCCAAAGCCAAAAAAGTATCAAACGTGTCTTCGAGGAATATGGAAATCGAAAGCTCGACGGATTGAGTTGTTATAGAGAAATTTTTTGGAGCTTTCTCCGCTCGGATCAAATTACGTTGTTTTCCTGTATATCACATAACCGGAATTCGCTTTGTCTGTATATCTCGTATGTAATACATCCATTTCTACAAAAATGCGTAGTGATTTTCACATATTCGTGGATACACATGGGTAAATTAGATTTGAAGGTGTGTGGGAGCCCTCCCGCGAGCTTTCATATAGGCGAAACACGCGCCAATAGTTATTTTCGGAGTCACAATTCTGTTTCATGTGCAAACATGCGCAGACAGTTGAATCTTCAGCGCAAGTAGTTTAAAATAATCAAGTGGCCTCACCTCAACAATAATATGGAAAATGTACATAAAAACGCCCATAATATAGCAGAATCTAAAACGAATAAAGAAGAGCGATGTATTTTACATACGTATTTTTTCATGATTATTCTAGTAACAAAGCTCCATATTAAAAATCGGTTAAAATTGGTGTTTTAATGGTGAAGAATTAAATCACGTTTAAGATCGGTCGTATCAACTGAATCTTAGACACTTGTACATGCGGGCACACAAATCATATTCCCTTTTTACTAGTATACAGGCTAAAATGATGATATAAGAATACTGTTTTCTATGTTAATTGAATAAACCATGACATTTTATACCTTGAAATTTTATTATATAACAACAAAAACATCGTTTTGGGGAGGTGCATTCTCGTAACCGAATATGGTACATTTAGAAGTAAGAATAAATGTATCTGTTGATGACGACTGAAGACTTTGAAAATTAATACACGAAAGACACTCCTTATTTCAATGTTTAGATTTTTCCTTAGAATAAGAGAATCATTTCTTTAACAATGCTATTGAAATGTAACCGCCAATGTTGTTTAAAAATAATTGGTTTTAGTCAATATGTTCTTTGTATTGATGTATATAAATAGTTTGTTGTACAATAATTATAGGATGTTCTGTGATTTAGAGTTTGGATTCGTAATTCAATCATCTAGGGTACAAATCTATGGGAATTGTAGTTAACGACCATATTTTATATATGAAAACCGTATCAAATATTGTTTGTATATGTAAATAATAATGATTTATATTAATTAGAATTGTTTGAGGAATCAACCCACCTTAGAATCTGAACACGTTATCAGAGACATGCATCGACAATATTCATGATTAATGTATTTGATTATCCACGTGGTTGTATAAAAATTACTGCCAGTTTGCATGAAAAATTAATATTATTATACCGTAAGTGAATAAAAATGCTGAAAAGTAATCACGCGATCAAGTATGATGTAGACTTTTAGCAGACTGGGTCAAAATCTAATGAAAATTAAATTTTTAGTTAATTAGCCTGAGATGGAAGCCTTTTAGAAGCAATTAAATTATCAAGTTAGCCGCGTCATCTAATGGCTGAGATGCAAGTCGTAAGAGCACATTTCTTAAAAATTTGCTTCGAACTTGGCAAATATAATTCTCTGAATTTCACAAAAAAGGTTCTTTCGTTCTAATTAGGGGAGCTAATAATGCGCGATGTCACAAGAAATAAAAAGTATATAAATTATACTCCAGGGCCGTAAAGATATAATAATAATTAAGTTCATTATAAGGGAACAAATAGGCCGGAAAGGATTATAATCATAAAACTAATTAACGCCTTTTATAATCCTGGAGGACAGCACTGAGGTGCGTTTTGTCGCTTCCTAATTATCCGTCCTCTGAATAACGGAATGAATGAAAGATATTAAAACTCCTCATTATCTTTACGACGTTTTCAGCATAACAGTACTTCCTGTTTCCGGAAGCTGCGATCTCATCACAGTAAGAAACTAGAGTGACGAAAGAGCACCGTCGAACAGATCAACACCAGTTTGCTGGAAATCAACTCAAAGCATCGGAAACAGGAAAAAATATTTATATGACAAATAATGAACATAAAAATGAAGGTTATCAAGTAAAGTAAAATATATAAAAGTAAAATATGAACGATCTTGTTAGAAATTATTCCATAGGAAAAATGTGTTAATAAATTTTGAATTTTCAATTTCAAATTTAAAACCAATGATCGTTTAAATTGCAAAGATATACAATTATTTCATCATCTAAAAAAAATAAAGTGAATATCTTCCCTTACAAAATAAGTGCCATACGAGCTATCGACAACCAATAGTCGACAACAAATATACATCATCACTTCCATTTTACCCTCTTTAAGATCCATAGCTATTTCTTGACTATATTATCTTATGTGATGAAAAATGGATGTTGTATCACAATATAATGAAAGAACAGAGTGTATGTATAAGAACAGCACGTCTTTAATAATAGCAAAGGGAGGATTTTACTCAAGAAAAAGATTAAATTTTGAACCTTGAACAGCTTGAATCATCTCAATTTAAGCTGTAGAATATATTTCATAAAATATTACAAAATTAAAAATCGTGTAAACTTCAAAATATAAAATTGTATAAATTAAGGCAAATAATTGCTGAAAAACCATTATCACCCTAAAAAAATCATGATAAAAATGTTTTTGTGCATTTAAAAGAAATAATTTACTTTCCGCTATTGAAACCAGGAGGAAATGCTTTTGCAAGGTGAGGTTGTATTCGTAAAATTATTGAGAAATCATGACATATTCTGAGCGTAGTAAATGAAAGATCATTCTGGACAATGGTAGGCGAGATATTATTACGACGATGAAAAATGTGATCTTGGAATTTGAAAGAGAAGCTATGCTTCATCCAGGTTATTCACCAGAACTCATTTCAGCAGATTAGTTTGTATTCAGATACCAAGAACGAAGAATACGTTCAAAAATATAATACATCGACGGTATTATAAAGTCATGGCCAGAAACCTTTTTAACTAATGAGATTCAAATGTTGCTTTAAAAATGTCAAATGGTAAATATTTTTGTATTATTTTAAATATATTATAATATAAATTATTAAAAATAGCTTAGAGCTTATACAGAGTTCTAATATTTTAATTCGATACAATAATATCATCTCGAATGTTTTTTCAAAATCTGACTGAAAAGTTCATAAATGTAAAGAAACTTGTAATCTCTCAAAGAAACACCATTATTTTATACCAGAAATCCTATTTTTTTTAGATATTAAAGCAGTTTTATTAACATAATTTAAAGCAAAACAGCTTCACTCGGGCTTGAAATGTTAATATCTAAAAAGAAATATATAGATAAAATTATTTAAAGGATTTTCAGTGTGTACAATACGGTACAAAATGGTTTAATAGAGAGTGGAAGAACTTGGTTATGCAAGAGCGTAAAAGTTTATAATATCCATCAGCTTGCTGGGTCGAAGAAATTAAAAAGTTTTGTGACCCAAGATGGATGTAAGTAATCTAGGATAAAAATGTCCACAAACATAATGAAAAACGTCTTTGTTCTTTATCCACCGAAAGTCTTAAGAACACATCGATTTTTAGTACTCTTTTTTCTCAATATTTGACGCATGTGGGTTAGTCGATTTTGACTCCATCGCACATAAATTCATCCCTTTGAGTTCCTTTTTTTATAATCGAAGATGAGAGCATTTTTACGATCGAGGGCACGAAGGTCGACGATAAATAATCCGGGGCCTAATTCGCCCCCCCAATCGCGCGTTATTCACCATATTAGCGAAAAATATTTACGCGATGGCAGGCAACGTTCATAAAGTCCCAACGTAAATATGCATAAAATTAGTCTTTTGAGAATTGGCTGCTTTTAAAGTTACTTTGGCAACGGCTACCCATACATCAAACTCTTAGCTATTCACTCGGTAAGTCACCACTTATTAGCATGTGGTCCACATTTTAGGGGCTGCTCCATCAAAATAAATATGTTAATATCATCACGCCTCATAGGGCTCAACGAGTCGTAAGTATCAATTCGACTAGGGTCTGAACGATTTTTAAGCCCTCACTCAATATAGAATTGAGGCCAAAACTAGGCCATGTGAATACAAAACACTTTATATATATTTTTTGTGGAATAGGTTATTGCTTGCGTTAGCTAAAATGCGTATGAATTTAATATTTACTTGCAGAGACTTACACATATATTGAAACTATTGAATATTTAAAGCATATTCATTTAAATATATTGGCCATTAGCAAAAAAATGTATTAAGTAGTTTTTCATGATGTATTAATAAGTCAGCAAAATGAATGATGAATCACATTGACTCCCATAGACAGAACAATGACCGATTTAGACATTGCCATACCAAACAGGAGCTTGATGACTTAACAATGGTATAGTTTTATTGCGTTTTTTAAAGCTTAGAAGTAAAATTGGAGCAAAGAAAACTCGTAACTACTAAAATTTAACATTGAATGTCTTTAGAAATAAACTTTTACTGCTAACTTCATAATGTATCTTTATAAATTCAACTATAATTTAAAGACAAAGAGGGCTTTTATGCAAAACTTATACTATAGTTATGTCATTTCGTCGACAAATAATGTTAAGTTACTTTGTACACTTATAGTGTTGTTTAAAGATAAAACAAGAAGCAAAATTTCCTTTTACAAACAAATGTAAAGAAGACATATTTCTCCCCTTAAACTAAAGTTTTAGCAGTGATTTTCTGACTTTGATGCAAGTACAAAATATGTGGTCATATTTTTAAATCCATTTACTATTTATACACAAATGTTCAGCCTTTTAAAAATAATTTACGTTGAAATATGCTTAAAAAATATATATCAAAATTAAATTAATAATCTGTAACCCAAAAATATTTTTTAAGCAATACCAAAAAAAAGATGTCTAAAAATAATCATCAATAAATATTCGAATACAAAAACAGTAACATGATGAGTTCAAAATAATTTTGCATTTTCTATGTTTAACAACACCATCTTCAATGTTCGTTTATCTGTTTTTAATTCTAATTTTCAGGTCAAATCGATAACTTTTGGTTGTCGAAAACTAATAATTTACTATATGCAATTCAATGACGTTCCTCTCGTAAAGTTTGCATACCTATTGTCGATATCAAATTGAAATGTGAATGACGTGAAATAACGAAGAGGTTTGGTATTGGATTGCACTCTTCACTAACAAAAGATAGCAGACAATGAAATGATTGGACTGTTAACGAAATACAACAGTGAAAATAGAGAGCTGAAAACTTATGTATCATCCTAATAATGGTACAATAGAAGAGCTTTAAGCTGACATTCATTGCAACAGATATATACATATAAAATATAATTTTGTACGTCATTGCGATAGAGTTATACATCCAGAGCTTAATAGTTGCTTATTATATACTTTATCTCTTCAAGATATTTTCAATGTCTCCCTGTATAGCAATTTGTTGAAAAACTAGATCCTGTTGCATATTTTTTATAAAAGAGCTTACGCATTTGATATTTTAGAAAGGAGTTTTCAAAATTATTCAATTTGACACTGAATCTTTATACTATACTCTCGTTGTTTAATCATTTAACACCCACATATTTTTATTTTTCAAATAGTTGCTGAAAATCCTAAGAATGCTGTTGATTGACGAAAAAAATATTGGGCTATTTAGAATAATGGTAAAAGAAAAATAATATCAGCAACTTCATTCAAGAGTAGGATAAATGAGACATAAAAGTGTTTTTTTTTTAATTTTTACAATTTATCTTTGAAATGACAGATATTGGTATCAGATGAAGATATAGTGACAGACGTTGAAATTATTGATGAAACGAGTTTTATATGGACAACTTGCCTCCTGATGATGATAATAATGGCGATGAAGTAAATTATGATGATAATTACAGTAGTAGTATAAGTGACAGTGGAATTGATATTTTGCCACTCAGAAGACGACAATTGTCTTCAGATAAAGAAGTTGTGTTTGTAGACATGGTTATTATATAAAGAGTGCACCAGATCGAAAATATCCAGAAAGGAGTTCATCCTTTGTTTAGCCGAGGAATTATCTGGAGAAAACAAGAAGAACATTAGCCAAAAATTTCAACGTCAGAAATGCGAAAAAGTTCCCAAGTGAATTACTGCAAACAAAAAAATTGAAGCAAATAATTGTTGTATATATTCATGTAAAAAATGTGCTCAATAAATATGATTAACCGTTGATATTATTGCTATTTGTCAATTTTATTGGTGATCGTAGAAATAGGTATGTAAGAAACGCCCGTAAACCTAGTGTTAAGCGCATTTATGATCATTTATAAGGCCTAAGCGAAAAAATATTACGAAAACATACAAAAAATTTAGGATCAATTGTGCTGTTATGATTTTGCATACTAAAAAAAAACTTTTGACGTTTCGTTGCATAAATGTGCAAATTATAAAAATATTTTTGGGAATACATTACAGCAGTTTATTAAATTTCATGCTTTTTTACTCGATTTGTTACGAGTCTGTATAATCAACCAGATTGACTTTGGTACAAGCTACACATTTAAAAAGCTCGTGAAAAGCAAGCTTTAAGCTCCTGAAAATATGACTTATTTAAAGTTATCAAGCTCAGCTATTAGGTTGTATGTATGCATTGCATTATATTATATTTTTCATATTTGTTTTATTTTTTTCAATTGATTATGCTTATTATATGTACTGAATTTGTGTGTGAAAGCTCTCTTAATTTTTTTAAAATATTTAAATGATGATACTTGATAACATTGACTGTGCATATACTGAATGTTTTTCGTAAAAGCAAATTTTACTTCAAACGCTTTGGACGATTTAATACGTTGTTAATTTTTAAAATCCTAGTACTTTACATTTTTTACACCTTAATTCGATTATTCACAAAAGGGTTCTTAATGGACACCTAAAAATTCAGCGTGTCTTGCAGAAGGTAAATCTTTCGAAAAATGCGTTACGAATTCAATTAAAAAAGAAGACACTTTGTACATTTTTTTGCTTGCGCAGAGCCATCTTTTGTCGGAATTCAATTAGCGAATTACGAACGCACAAGTCTTCAAGAAGTCTGCTACTATATTTTATTTTCGAACCAATGTATTTTTGATGAACTCAAATTGTCAAAGGCGTTTTTTATGTGGATGAACCAGTATCTTTTTTTTAGACTGAAGAAGGATATACCACATCTTTAGAGTGTTGAGATATAAATAGGGGAGAAGTGCGCCAAGCTATATATATTTAGTATCAGTATAGATTGCAGGGCCACCGGAATTATCTTTATGAGGTGTGTTATTGCCGCGGACGTGGATGTCGAGGGTCGCCATACACATAAAAGAAAATTTTTCCAAATACCAATAAGATAAACTATCATTCCTCTGAGCAATTATAGTGTTAATGAACCATAAAATTTTAATATATTGCTTGTATAAATAGAATTCTAACCACCCTCAATGACGCAAATTTATCATCGACTATTCATCATATCCCTGAGAAATAACCAATAAGAATAATTGCGGTAATAAATTTTGAGAAGCCCTGTTAATAACGGTAATGGCATACTATCGATTATTCCGTTGAAAAAAAATATTTTCTTAGAATTTCATTAATATAAATAAAGGTAAGGTCCTTTGAATGGATGTTCCATCCAAACTAATTGGCTACAAATACGAATTACTTTCATGTACAACAATCTCGAATGAAAAGCCCGCAAAAATGTATTATATATACATCATGTATTTTTTTTGTTTTATAAAAACACATCTTACATATTCTAAAAAGATCCATTTGCGAAAATATGTCTGGAGTTTAATCACTCCAATGTCAATCTTGACAACCGCCTAAGACGTAATTTATAAGAGAGTTCATATCGCTGATAGTTCAAAATTTTGAGAGACAGCTCTTTCTCAAATAACTATTAAAAAACATTTAAAAGCTGTAAATCTTCAACTATACGCAAATAAATGGATTTCGCAAAATTTATTATCATAAAAATAAGTTTCATTGAGCGCCTTTAATCAGTCAAATTGTAGGAATGAGACTTTGAGGTTGAAGTTGGTTTTATCAAAAATATTTTCATGTCAGGATTTACTATCTATGAATTAGTGCATAAATATTTTAGGCCCTCTTATTATACATTACCTTTACAACACAATTCGCTTTTACACGAGTTATGTTATATACTTGCATAACACTGCTTTTGAAATACATCAAATAAAAATATAAACAATATAAGATTAATAATTTCGACAGGATCATCTATCATTACAGATTATATTGCTCATAGACGCTTAGTAATGATGAAAAAATATGAAGAAATCTGTAATGGAAAAATCAAACCTTGGACTGAAATATCTATCGATCAACCATCATCTAAAGCCGTGTTTCTCAACCGCTGCACCGCGAGCTTATTACAAGAGCACCGCGAACAAATTGGTAAAAAAAAAAAATTCTGCAAAACATTGAAAACCGAAAAAGTCGTTGGCGAAATTATGAAAGTCAACGAAAGAGTTAATGTAATTTTGAATTAGCCAAATCAATTGCGCGTATGTTAACCGTTTAACGTAGACTTTGGGTATTCTACGCCTCGCAGCCGCAGTCTGTTCAAAGTGGAGTAAATAAACATGCTGTGGAGAAACAATCGTCTTTGAAATCCAGCACCATCACCCTGTGGAATCCTTCTCGTCAACGTTACGGGGGACGCGGCAGTCGCAGGCCGTCAGAAGCTCTATAAACGGGGGTAACTGGGACTGGTCGACAGAAGCAAGACGAACATAACTGGGCCCCGGTATTCAGCTGAGAGTTCTCGCCTACGTTACGATGGATAAATTTATTACCAAACGAAATCGTGAATCAGATCAAAATATTAATGACACAGGGAGTACAAGTGAAAGAAGTAGTGACGATATTACTAGACATCATACGTCTCATACAAAAGAAAATGTATCCAGTAAAATCAGAAAAAAATAATCGACGATATTCTGAAGAATATTTATGTTTCGGTTTTACGTATTTTTACGCATTACGTATTTAACTCAAAGTATGAGTATATTTGAAAACTTCGGTATTTCGGATTGATATTGTGCTATTCGAAAGACTTACCTAAAACAAAGAATTTAAACATCCATTAGACCAAATATTTTGTGTGTATATTTTAGATGACAAATTAAATGATAGCTCAAATATATCTTGTAAATCTTATTATCCTTACCTGAGAGCTCTTACTGCATGAATTTTGAAGTCCTGGACACCTTTGGAATTTGGTTCACCAGCAGATCTTTTGAACCACACTGTACAATTTTTCACAACGTCCATCTAAACTTAAGACTATTGATTGATCAAGGCTGGTCGATTTCGTAATCAAACAATTGCGGATTGCTTTTATATTAAATACGATTTCATACCTGAAATTAAATATTTGACACATTTTAGTCCAATTATTTAGCTGATGATATATTTTTAAAATGATATATGATGTATTTTCTTTAATCTAAGGAAAAATTGATGCTTAATGAAGCTTTTAGCTATGAAATACTAAATGAATCACTTCCGAATATCGTATTTTACATATACATTTGAATGTTAGTCGTGACTTTAAAAAAATGATACAAAAATCGGACCTAAATCCTGCATCTTAAAATAGACATCTTGATTTTCCAATCCACTATGAGTATTATTTCCGATCTGTGTTCTTGAAATCTCAATGCAATTGTTCAACATTAAACATTTCGATAATAAGCCTAATAATCGTATTACAATATACTTAAAAACTATGACTACTTGCATCAATATTTTAGCTGCATGACGATCAGGATACAGTCTGGAACATGGATCACATTCCGGAACGACACAACACTGTGTATTCAAAAATATCACTTAACATACGCACATGCACATCCTAACCTGTGAAAATAAAATATAGCTCTGCACCGAATATTGTTGCATAGCATAAACTCGACGCCTAAACTGGACGGACAAATTGAAACGCATTTATGATAAATTATTAATATTTATAAGAAAAACTATTTTTTAAAAATCATGGGATTAAATAAGCTGCTGCGATGTATTCCCAAAAATATTATTTTTCAAAAAAAATCACCATCCTTTTCGTTGCATGAATATATTATTTTTTAATGAATTTCAAATTTGATAAAAATATTTTTGGGAATATATCAAAAGAGCTCGTCTCAGAGAGAATCTCATGCATTCTTTCAATAGTTTTTCATAATAATTTTCATTTAGTATTAATCATTTTTTTAAAGTCGCGACTAACATTCAAATGTATATGTAAAATACGATATTCGGAAGTGATTCATTTAGTATTTCATAGCTAAAAGCTTCATTAAGCATCAATTTTTCCTTAGATTAAAGAAAATACATCATATATCATTTTAAAAATATATCATCAGCTAAATAATTGGACTAAAATGTGTCAAATATTTAATTTCAGGTATGAAATCGTATTTAATATAAAAGCAATCCGCAATTGTTTGATTACGAAATCGACCAGCCTTGATCAATCAATAGTCTTAAGTTTAGATGGACGTTGTGAAAAATTGTACAGTGTGGTTCAAAAGAACTGCTGGTGAACCAAATTCCAAAGGTGTCCAGGACTTCAAAATTCATGCAGTAAGAGCTCTCAGGTAAGGATAATAAGATTTACAAGATAAATTTGAGCTATCATTTAATTTGTCATCTAAAATATACACACAAAATATTTGGTCTAATGGATGTTTAAATTCTTTGTTTTAGGTAAGTCTTTCGAATAGCGCAATATCAATCCGAAATACCGAAGTTTTCAAATATACTCATACTTTGAGTTAAATACATAATGCGTAAAAATACGTAAAACCGAAACATAAATATTCTTCAGAATATTGTCGATTATTTTTTCTGATTTTACTGGATACATTTTCTTTTGTATGAGACGTATGATGTCTAGTAATATCGTCACTACTTCTTTCACTTGTACTCCCTGTGTCATTAATATTTTGGTCTGATTCACGATTTCGTTTGGTAATAAATTTATCCATCGTAACGTAGGCGAGAACTCTCAGCTGAATACCGGGGCCCAGTTATGTTCGTGTTGCTTCTGTCGACCAGTCCCAGTTACCTCCTTTCATAGAGCTTCTGACGGCCTGCGACTGCCGCGTCTCCCGTAACGTTGACGAGAAGGATTCCACAGGGTGATGGTGCTGGATTTCAAAGACGATTGTTTCTCCACAGCATGTTCATTTACTCCACTTTGAACAGACTGCGGCTGCGAGGCATAGAATACCCAAAATCTACGTTAAACGGTTAACATACGCGCAATTGATTTGGCTAATTCAAAATTACATTAACTCTTTCGTTGACTTTCATAATTTCGCCAACGACTTTTTCGGTTTTCACTGTTTTGCAGAATTTTTCTTTTTTACCAATTTTTTCGCGGTGCACTTGTAATAAGCTCGCGGTGCACCGGTTGAGAAACACTGAATTAGGTTATGACACAAAACGTTTGTATAAAGGGTCATCTAAATACAACGCTCAGATGCTAGCACTATAGTTTACATGTAACGTTTTTTTAAATAACATAAGTCATTTAGTTTAGTAAAAGATACCCTTCATGAAAAAAAATGGTTTGGTGTGCTTTTTGGGGAAATGGAATTATTGGAATGGACGCTGAAAATGCTCTTACTGTGAATGCTGAGCGATCCAAACAATATTGAGTGACTTTTTATGATCAAAATTGAATTATATTGATGTGTTTGATGCCTATTTCCAGCAAGATTATATAATATATATATATTTAGGAGTCTCATTCGGATAATCTTTTATTATAACGCACCATTTAATGAGAAGCTAAACATTAAGTGCCAACATGGTGATGTAAGAATACATTTAACATTTTAAGGAGTACAGTCGCGTATTTGCGATCGAATTCCAGTGATTCAGAAAGAGCACTCTTGTACGTTGAGCTCAGAGAGAGACAGAGATATTGTGGGCGATATGTTGGGCGACAAGAGTGTTAAACTGACTACCCGGTTTGATTCTTTGAGTAGTGAGCTAATTCAAAATCTTCATAGTCTTAGATGCTCACGAATTAAATAAATAAACAACGTCGATAGCACAAAATATTTGGTAATTTCTTCAAGTAAAAATAAACAATACACTAAAAATCGATTCATTATATCATTTACACATCATTATTAGTCGATGAATTTTGGTTCTATACAATCGTGCGATGTACGCAGGAAGCTCTCTATTTCTGTCTTCCACGCACAGCTTCCGAATTCCGTCTCTGTCTCTCTCCAAGCTCAACGTACAGATTAATAATTAGCGTTTTTCTTAATAAATAATGAATATTACCATTATGAGATCCCCCGGATAATCGAGAATCTACTGTATAAGAGTATTAAACAAGTATGAAAAGTTAATATTATGCTCAAATAAAATACCGTACCATTAGTTCTATTAGGTTCTTATACAACGAAGTCGCATATTTTTGATATAATCACGACTTTATGTTTTAACAAGGTTTTCGGCTTTAGGTACTATTGGCTTTATTTTTGTTGTGCAATAAAATTTTCTCATCTGTAGCATCTTTTATTGAAACTTATGGCATTTAATGTGGCATAAGAGTTTTTGAGAGCGCATTTCACTATGAAACTTTTGCCGGAATGACTTCTGTTCTAGACTGCGCATCTCGCATTACCAGAAGCTCAAAGTTTTAAATTAATTAATAGACTCTATGGTGCAAAAGGATAAAATTTTTGGTCTATCGTAGATCCAATGAAAACTTTCCAAGAAACTTTTCACTTATCCTTTGCCGACCCTCCACGCTCTATAAACATTTATAGAAATTAAGTTTTATGTGCAAAATGAAAAAAAATAGTTGCGATTCACTCACGATTTACGTATCGCACTTACCTTCCAAAAACAAACTTTGTCTTTCGCAAACTTACCCGGTCGCAAAATAAATTTCTAGATTTGTATCGCGGCTACAATTTAGTGTACTCCTTAAATCTTCCACATCGTTTGTTGGCGACGCTTTCAACGGCTTAAAGCACTTATGTTGTTCATTAAAAGTTGCTGACAGTAAAAATTGCTGTAACACTTCTAAATCGAGGGCCCGGCGAAGAAATGCGAAAAATCACGAAACTCGCGAAACAAAAAAAGAAATACGTTTATTCAGTGACAGCATAGATTAAAAGCGAAGATATAGTAGTTGATTCCTCCGGGGGTACCGCTTTAGATCTCAGATACAGCCTTACAGAGTGTAATGTTATGAGTTCAACGAAGTGGGGTTTGAGGAAGGGCGGTTAAAAATGGGAAAAAGGACCCGTGAGGTTTGATATGAGCTGACAACTTCTCCCTAACTGGGGATTACCCTTAAAATACGGAATCCAATGCTGCATGCAAATAACCTTTTTTCCAGATGAGCAAAATCGATTTGCGGAGCGGGTATGGACGTGTTATAGATAACAAGTAGCTCCTCTTTCTTCTTAAATGCTATATCACGTTACCAAGAGATATTAAGCTCGTTTTTGTAATTTCGGAATTCAAATCGATTTAGACTTACCGAAGAACCCTTTGTGAAGAAAAATGCGTAGGTACAATTTTATCTTTTATATTACAAATATTTTTTGCTTCAAAGTTTTCTTGGATTGAGACATGGATCTGCCCAAAGGAATGTCGTCATCGTAGGAAAAAAATCATAATTTTTATTTTTATATATATCGTGAATTAGCGATTTTTTCCTCGTTGTTTCATGATAAAAGTGATATTTTATAATGCAAAATAAGTAAGATGAAAGGACGATTAAAGCATCGTTTAAAATTGCATAGGCTTTTGGCAATATGCGTAATAAATTAACATATGATTAAAATATTTCAGCATTGTATATAAAAAAAAATTCGATTCTACATATTTTTGCTGCTTTCTTTAAATCAATATTTTTATTAAACTTATAACGATGTAATTTCTATAACAGAAAACGTGATGATCTAACATGTCCTTCTATATTTTTACAATTAAAGATCAATCTTTAATTGTAAAAATTACATCTACGATGGCACACTTATATAGCCATATTTCATCTGGATCAGCTGGATTTCATATTTTTTTAATATTTAGACACAAAGGCTTATCCCATATACGATACACAAAATATTAGGCTTTCTATGAAGATATATAATTACATATATGTATTCTCCACTTAATTTAAACAGCATTATATTTAAGATGCTTTAATATTATCAAAGATTGTTAATTTAATTAGCAATTTTAATCACCTCTTATAAATCTTCAAGATGCATGGATTTTGAGAAATTATACAATATACAAAATTGTTATGAGCTAAATAGCCTTTTTTTCGCAATAATTGCTGATATGCTTTTCATAACGTATATATATATATATTTTTTTTTTTAATAAACGTTGTCGCTAAACACGACACTTATGAATTGAGGACTTAGGTATTTGTATATTATGTTTTGCATGCAGCTTCAGTTACTTTATTATTCTTTAGCGTTCTCACAAAAGCACAGATGACAAACAACGAACAAGGCATGTATTTATTTACTAGTTTAATTAATGTCTTAGAATTTGCTTTTTATAAGTAGTAAATGGTCTAATACAATTCTAGTAACTAATCCTATTTACAAGATTTATATAACTACATTGGTCAGAATTATCAATGAATAAGAATTAAATTTTATTGTGTCGTTTATCGATTATGTTTCCGTGAGAACGCTCGAAAAGTAAAGTAAATCCTAGCACATTTCGTTCATCTCATTTTGTCAATCTAAAAACACTTTGTTTTATTTTATTACGTGTATTAAATATTTCGTCCTTAACATTTTAATCGAATAAAGCTGGACGTGAATTTGGTCGTTGCGCCTGGAAAATGAGTGGGACGAGATTCTAGGAAATCTGTTAGATTTAGAATAGAAGTTTAAAAGCCAAGTGCATCCTATTTGGTCCACAAATTAATCATCGATTTACATGGAGGCTTTGTGCCTTAATATCGATACCTAGTATCGGTGGGGTTTATCCGTAGTTTATCGGTGTTGGGATCATTATCGAGTACCTGTGCTTCGAGTGACTCCCAGTGTGTTTTCCGTAGCCGAACAACGTGACAATCAGAGATTGTCGTAGCGACGAAAGCAACGCAGTGGACTAGAGAAGTCAACTAGGAACTCCCAAAATGTTACAATTTATTTACTCCATATGAGTAAATGTAACAAAAAAGGTAATATAATATAAAATGATAGTTTCAATTACATCTAAAAAATCAATCAATCAGAATTTATACAATATGGGAAATTGCTATAATTTTGGGACCAAGTCGTTTTTTTTGTAATTATTCATAGCGCATATTTTGGAAATGTGGCCATTTATCACAACTCTCGTAAATTGGGTAATTTTTCATTGTAATAAAAATTCTTGAAATGAAAACATGTTTTTTAATTACAGAAAACGTTTATTTTTACAAATAATTTATAACTATTTTTTTACAATTTCTTCAAATACATTCAATTTTAAAAATATTTTTGGAGCCTAAAAGTTATAAATTTTCATAATAACATACTTTTTTTCTTCTAATACTTAATAAAACATTTTTTTACATAATATATTTATTCCATCTTATCATGTTTCAATGACATATTTTAATCAATACAAAGTTTATATTGTGCTTTTCTTTATATATTTTTATTAAATTTTATACAAAAAAGATTCGTATATCACAATCATGCCATAGAAAGAAATACTATACACATCGGAGTAAAATTACATTTTCTTTGAACGAAAAGAAGTCATCAGCGGAATTGAGTTCCTACGGGAATGTTAGATTCTTTTTTAAAGTTTCAAGAAGCCGGTTTGTCCTCCGCCGATGGTTACATGCATGCATGATATGCGTGTATCTACGTGCCGTATATATACGCGTTTTTTATGAAATGCGTACCATTCCACGTGAGAAAGTCTCCATTTAAAAGTATCCCCCTCACTTTTTCACACGGCGTATAACACAAATAAAACCTTTATTCGCCCCGCCATCAGCCCGGCTCGGGGTTATAAAAGATACACGTTTGTCTTTCACCGGCGAACATGAACACATTTTTCAGTTTCTTTCATCACCAAAACGTGACACTTAACTTTCTACCGTAAAAAAAGAAGAAGAGAAACCCCACGAAGACTCTCCCATCCGAGTCGGGATTGTTCGCCGTTATGGTTAATGGAAATGTCTCGAGTGGAAGAGCCGCTTTTGCAATCTTACCACATACTTTATCCATCTTACCTTACATTACATTTTTTAATAAATACGCTTCCCTATACGTACATTAATTATTGTGCTGAACTTTCATAACATGTCTTAGTCTGTAATCATCTAAAAAAATAATATCGAAGAAATATTTACAATTTCAATGCTTATCAGACATATTACGGCATCGACTTCAGGACGCGTCCTTTATGATTTTTTATAGCGAAATTTTCCCGGCCGTAAATTTCATTTGACAGGTAAAATTTATTGGTTACATGCCGACATGTTCGACTTGTGAGTTATTCAATTTAATATTTATATATACACCCTTTCCTAAATGTACACGGCACATATTTCTCCATGAGAACTCGTAAACCCTATTATATTAAAAATATATCTCAAATTAAATCATTCGTCTTCGGGAAATAAACGAAACATCGATCGAAAATATGCTAAGAAATTTGAATAATGTGATTTAAGCACTACCGAAATATCCTTCTTAAATTTTATTTAACTTACTCAAGCATAACACATTTATCCAATAAAATTAAGATAAGTGCAAAAATATTATAGAGCTATCAAATAACTTACTTTCAATAAAATATACGATATCAATGATCATCACATGATAATATTATTTTTGACCATGATTGCGAAATTAATATTTTTATTCTGGATGTCTCAAAATGAAATGCATTTAAACGTAGCGTCAATTTTTTTAATGTAAAAATAACTACGTGCATCTATTTATTCAATCCAATTTGATGTGGTAAAAATTGCAAGAACAAAATAAATATGCAATTTTAATCTAAATTAATCAATTATAATACCAGTATATTTCAATTTTATTCAGATCAATTTCAATGCGAATGAAAAAAATTGCCATTAATTTTCGTAAATTATATTGAAATATTTGCTGTGTGTCTCAGAATGGAATACCTTTTGTAAGTATTTTTATAAGCCGTTTAACATTTCCGACTGCTAATAATATTATCATTGATTGAAGGGTGTCTATCCCCTTCATTATATAGTATTACATTTGAAGGATGCAATTTTAATGTGGTACGTTTGATTTTAACAGATAGATAAAAGTAGATGTAACCAATAGCGAAGGAGGGAAGCATATCAATAAGAGCAATTTTCGACGTTCGAGCTATTTACAAAGATGATCAAAGACTTTTGCAGCTTTAATTCATTTCAGAAAATGTTGGAAACTAAGTAAAAGAAGAAGCAAAAGCGCATAGAAAAATCTTCAAAAGGCGTGATTCTTTGCTTGACATCGCACAAGTTTCAATAATTTAATCATAGACTTTATAGTTCGGAACTATTTCCATTTTGATATTTAAAAAAAAGCATAGGTTTAAAAGAATTTTTTCAATGATGAAAGTTTGAGAAATTATCAAAATAAGTTTTCTTTCCTATTCAGGTAGATATATTAGATAAAGCAGAAAGAAATGTCATTTTTTTTGGTTGCGTCTTTGCCGTCAGTTTGCCTCGGGTTTTTGTCGAGTGAATACGTCAAAGTTAGTGTCATTTTGAAGCTCTGTTGTTTGTTTTACTTTTTCAAATATTTTTATATTTTTTTAGCCATAGTGAAAATGTCAAAGCCAGAAATTGATAAGACCCATTTGCGATCTAGATTACTGTTTTTATTCGATAGAGGATTAACAGCGAAAGAAGCTACCCAGAGCATCTGTGATATACATGGCAACATATTGAATATTCGAAAATGCCATAGATGGTTCAAAAAATTCAAAATTTGTGCCAGAGATTTGAAAAATAAACAAAAATCAGGACAACCTCTAAAAATCGATGATGATGCATTAAATTCACTAGTAGAATCTGATCTTCGAAAACAACTAAGGAATTATTGCTAGACATCGGCTGACCCTGGTCGACAGTAAAAGTCTATTTAAAAAGACTCAGGAAAAAATATAGACAGGGAATTTGGGTACCGCACGAGTTGTCATCAACGGTCTTGGAACAACGGTTAACCATTTGTTCATCGCTATTGTCCAGGTATGAAACCGATCCATTTTTAAGAAGGATCATTACTGGGGATAAGAAGTGGGTCCTCTACAACAGTCCGAGAAGGAAAAACAGTGGCTTTCTTCAAATCAAGTACCTGTTTCTACCCCTCGACCATCATTATCCTTGAAAATGGTCCTCCTTTGTGTTTGGTGGGATTTTTTAGCGTAATTCACTACGAATTATTAAAACCTGGCAAAACTATCACAGCAGAGCTATCCTGGGCACAATTAGATAGGCTAAAAGCTGAAATGCTCAAAAAGCGATCAGTGCTGGTTAATAACCAAAGAAGAATATTGCAGGAATACAGCAAGGATTATGCAGAACAAAATAAGGGAGTTAGATTTGGTTGTACTGCAACATCCACCATATTCTCCTGACATTGCACTTTCAGACTATCATATTTTAAAATCATTAGAACATTCGCTTTGCGATAAAAAAAATCACTTCTGTGGAACAAGTGAAAAATCATTTGGATTCTTACTGTAATCGAAAACCGGCAGAATTTTACGAAAGAGGCATTAAAAAGCTATCTTATATATGGAGGACAATTATAAATAACAATGAAAATTATTTAATTGATTAATATTGTACGGCTTTTATAAAAATACATTTTTTCTCCAAATGACATTTCTTTCCGCTTTACCTAATTTATTATTGAATGTTCTCCATATACAAATTTTCATCATATTTTTTTTAATAAGTTGACTGTTTGGTCTCCAGAACAGACAAAGAAGCCTCTAATTAAAAAGTTTCCAAACGTACAATTGTCGATTTCAACATTCCTCTTTGTCGATACATTGAGTCCGCAAAGCTACTTAGTAAATTTGTGGGTCGTATTCGGTCCATTATCGAAACTTTATCTTTTCAGACATGTTATTCTGTCCGAAAAGTAATTAGCGCTGGTACCTTTAGCGCAAAAATAGTACACTTTTATTCAGCGTTCGCTTAGTTTGCTCGATGTATGGCTTAGAAATGAGTCGACGTCTGAAAAGAGTTCATCACTTTCCCTGGAAAATTCTGAAAGAGCAGCCTTTTGATATATTTTTAGCTGCTTAGGAAATACCGCGAAGGAGTTAATCAGGCTTTAATATCATGTATCAATTAATTAAATTCTATATAAGATACGCCACGTATACTCTCTGTTTAATATGCAAAATAGGGATGAAATAAAGACTTTTCTGATGAAATAATCGATGACTTTCATTTACTACATTTTTTCACAAACAGGAATAATTTTGGGGTGTTTATTCCGTGAAAATTTAAATCATTCGAGTAGATTGTGCTTAGGAAAGTTCGAAGAAAACAAGATTTACAAGGAAAATATGTTAAATGGGGCGCAAAAAGAGACAACTAAAAATGTTAGATAAAATGTATCACCTAATAAAAGCGAATTTATTCAGAAAAAATACACATGGAAATCTATAATGGTAAATACTTTCAGTTATAACAACAAAAGTTCATCTTCTTACAAGATTTGATCTTGGTATTTTTGCTAATTTTTTAAAATAAAAAATAAAGCCGATCCACGTTTTTTTACAATTACGGTCCATTATTCTACCACGTAAACGTACATGTACCTCAAGCTTTAGAGGCGCTTTTTTTCCCATTGAGGTAATAAAAATGCAAATTCAGCCGTTAGACATTTTCGTACGGTCTATAATATATATACAAAATTTTTATTATAAATACGCCCTTAATTCATCAAAGCCTTCATCCTTCAGAGATGTATCCCCTATACATCTGCGTATATATCATGGGGTCCTCAGCTTCCGCATATCATATTTCTTGGTCCATTAGATTAATCGTCGTTCCTTTTCCTTTATCGAATTAGTGTGAGGGATTACGTTTCACTTAATATAATAGATGATACAAGGACCTTTGTAACAATACTGGGAATCGATATAATAATTCCAGAATTTACATAATATCGACAAGCGGTTATTGCGATTTTCAAATATCACACTAAAAAAGTTGAATGAAGGCCAAAATACATTAATAAATCTTTTTTTTTTTCAAATAGCTACGTTATAATCATTCATACGAAAAGATGATCGAACGATCTCACAGCAATAACGAAAAATATACACTATTTTATTATAAAGCGATGTGTTTTCACCAATTCAATTGGCATCGCCACATTTCTGTTCATACAAACACTAGTCTTAATATAGGCTTCTATGATTTCACTTAAAATTTAAGGTCAATATAAAATGATTTTTATTTTGGCGCAACGCCTGTTCTTTTTCATTTTTCATCACAAATTCTTCAAGTATTGTTTCTAAGTCGGATCATCCGACGTTGTATCACTGTATTGAGGCTCAGCATCTCCACATTGCTGGGCAGCAGCTCCTGCAGCTGGAACCACCGTCAGCTGTTCCAGATCACCCTAAATATAAAATAAAATATATTAAATCCTTCATATTTTTAGATTTAAAACAATGTTAATTTGTATCATAAAAAAACATGAATATCGAAGACCGAGACTGCGCATGCGCATTACTTGATTTGTATATCAGACATGCGCACATGCTGCCTAATATGTTAAGTATGCACATTAATCAGTAATTTGGTTCATTTATATAACGTTGAATTGCAAATATTTATTTTGTACAATGTAAAACTTAATTAGACCTTTTAAATATCATTGTATTAAATATAATCACAATGAAGAGTTTACACCACAATGTATTAAACGTAATTTCAAGCTTGTTTAATATTATTATAATCCTAAAGTATTATGTACGGGTTTATAATACTAGACATAAAATTTACGTTGCTGTAAAACAAGGTCTAATCGGATAATTCCTTGGAGAAATTGGGATTCAGGACCATTGTTAATAACATCAAAATATCTGCAGGAATTCGTTTAAAAACAGCATTATCATTCCTTTTGTAGTGGATTAGGTGTTTTATGAATGAAGAGGGTGTATTTAACAAAAAAGGGCCATAATAATAGGAAATTTATATTTATTTTGAATAATATGATTTTGACACGATCACACTAGTGGCTCCTAAGGGCAGGAGTTCATTCTAGCAAAATTATCCAATAATTTTTAGCTGATTGACTATTAGACATTTTGTCACGTTTGTGACGTTTTTCAGTAATTTTGTTATATGTATTTTGAATCCGTATAAACATCTTCTTTATGGATCGTCTGACAGGAGTAATTCATTAAAAAGGGAGTACGTAGTCAATTAATATTCGCGGGATTATGCGACTCTAATATTTAATAAGATCGCGATGTCATGAAAATCATAATCTCGAAGCTCTAATAATTTTCATAATTAACTTTTAATTTTAATTCATTATTACGATATTAAAACTAAAGCTCAAGTCGTAAACAAATCATATTTTTGCACTAGAAAATATTTATTATAAGGCACATAAATTCACCATATATTTTAAAACATAGGTTCTAAAATAAATATCAATGGAGGATTTCTGTGCTGCATCTGAATTATTGTAAATGCAGGCCACTGCTTTTCAATACCGGACACTCGTATGAAAACCGGAATTTGTATGAGTTTAACATTCGCTAGATCCCTTGAAAATCTAAGGATCAATTCGAACTAGTGCACAAGGTTCTTGATATTGTGGTAGCAAACCCTCTTCCACAACCCATTGCTACTTTAAAGCTGCCCACTCGAGACCCTCGAGACTTTCAATAGCTGATAGTCAACTAGTGGTATAGGAGCGAAGAGGCTTCTATTAGCTTAGTTCATGAAAGAGCAAACAACTCTCGGCTAGTTATCATGTATTCTGAAGCTAACATATTTTATCATTGATATAGTCCTTCTATTCACATTAGGTTGGATGGTAATCGACTAATATTTTACCATAAAGAGGAGAGAATATTTTATCATTCGAGAATGTGCTGTCTGAATGAATATATGAACCTTATAAATAATTTTTATTCAAAATCATTGATTAGCTCAGCTTCAGTAAAATGAATTCCGCAATGAATGCAGAGTTAATATTAAAATTAATGAGTAAATGTATTCAATACAATGCAGAACGATTACCTCTTCCAACATCAAGTGTATTCGTTCATTTGAAAAGCATCATAAAACCATACAACGAGTGATTTTCCAAGCAAGAAACCCGACATTTAAAAAAATGCGTTATAGACTATAGATAGTTATAGATTATCAAGTCGTTGAAAATTTTACGTCATCTGTATATATTAAAGATGATAAGATTATGATAAAAAGGTATTTTTTGAAACATGTTGTAGCTCCTCAATAGGAAATTCATGGTCTTTAAGGAGTTGCTACCACTATTTTAATCATCTCTGCTTTAATTAACCATAACGTACTACACCCACGATGGATTTCAACTGAGAATAGAGCATAAAATATGTACATACTTCGAAAACTAGATGAATTACAACATCGCTTTACTGGAATCAATTTTAATATAAATCTGCATTAATAACAATAAAAAATACTTTTTGAAATAAATGTTGTCTCAAAATAGCTTTTATTAAGCATTTATAAAAGCCACTCTCATCAGACAATAATCATGGATAGGACGCATGATGGCATGGTTAGGGGTTCCAAATATTCGTAAAATCGAATAACGAATATGAAATTGGTGAAAAATATTAGTATTCTAACGTTTCCCATAATAAATTGCGAGCCCAAACAATATTTTTACTATGCCTATTTTATTTCCATGAGTACAAATAATAATTCGATAAAGTTTTATCGTAATCAGATTAATGGTATGGCAGCGCATTAAATACGTACAAACAAACATTAATTTTATGCATTAGAAGATTTATATTGGAGTTGTTAAGATTTGCTCGAGTCATGTTTTTAAGTACGTTAAAACGTCAAAAACGGGTATCCAACAGCGTTTTTTGGCATTTGATAGATTAAATTAGATATAATATATTCAAAATAGTTAAGCAGTTGGTCGAAAAGAGAGAAATAATCGTTCGTAGTGTCTCCGCATTTTTCGTATAGATCGTAAATACGCTACGCGCATGCGCCGCGACGTTTCTACTGTGTGCGTGTCTATAAGCAGAGTAACGCAACCACTAGACAGTAGCAAACCTATTTTATTATATATTATCCAACACACAGTTCACACAAAGGTTGATTTTTTCGAAAATGCTCCGTTTGAAATTATAAGAATTGGAAAATTTGGCTGATTGAAGACAAAAATAATGTCGAAATAGGAAACATAAAAATGTTGGATAAGTGAGTGCCACACGAACTGTCAGATGGCTAAAACTAAGACGTTTGGACGATTTTTGAAAAAAAGGGCAAAATTATTCGAATATTCATTTGGGACCTCTAGGCATGGCACATATTGCAATTATGAATGGTTGTCCAGACTATGGTACATATGTTGTATCATTGATCATAATGGTATTTTATTATGGTTCAGCTTTTCTTCCCTTTTTATTAATGTTTTATGAACCATGCTTAGAGAAAGACATTGAAGTTTAATCAACGTTAAATTAGGTACTATTTTTACAAAGACATACTTGTTATAGACTCGATTAAAATGAATCTTCAGTTAAATGGATCTCATTGCATACGAGTGCCATTATGTCTTCAGTTAGAAAATGAACGATATTAAGCCGAATGTCATAAAATGTAAGTGTTATTGAGCCATTTATGGCTTGCTGATTCAAGATGCTAAATTTGATTGCTTTGAACAAGTCGTTATCTAACGTTTGGATACATATGTTGTCTGTCTACCAAACTTTATGTCAAAATTAGCCAGATTTTCAAATATTACGAAGGATTGTTGTCTGTCCACGTTCTAGCATAGTAACGAACATTTTTTGATAAATCATAGTAATCAGTTCAAAGCGCACTATGCTAAAGTATACTCCAAGCATTTCAGAAACAGAATCGTTCAATTGTCAGTGAAATTCCATTGTGCTTCAATAAATTAGTTACAGAGCTTTAGGCCACCGCATTCCTGTAACCATGGCACTCGCCTCATGTTTGTAACAGTCAATGTAATTAAAACATGTCAAATTGAACACGCAATTAATAGCTACCGAATGTGTTTCACGTTGAACCGTTGTAATTTACAACTTTCGCGGTGTGCGTCGTTGTTTTGGTGCGATGTAATTTATTGTCAAAATATAATAGATTAGTTATTGTTGGGTGTTATTGTACCCGATGATGAATGTCGAAGCAGTCATCAATATATGCGTACTTGTTGGGGAAGTTTTAAAATAATTGTTCCTCGACGATTACAGTTTACGACCCCGCAACGGTACACCAGAGGGATGTTGAATTATACAAGTTATTAGTTAGGTCGCTTAAATGTTACACTGGTGACACATTTAAGATCCACCCATCATCCGAGGTGTGACAAGAGACTACTCTGCTCTAATAAACTTTTATTGAAGAAAAATTACATGGTTCAAAGGATATCCCTAATAAAATATTGCGTCGGCTTTGAAGAACTTCTTCCCTATTCTCTTCTTTACGTCCTTGTAAATATAATAAATTTGGGAACCCTTTTGGAAATGATTTTTAGATGCTTTGACATATTGGTTCTTATAGCTTCCAAGATGTGAATTACCCCGCGTAAAACATACAAAGTCAATTTCCTTATATCACATTTATAAAAATAATATACCAAGCTGAAATAAAGATAGTATATAATATAAGCCAGCCACACCAAATGCTTCCAATTTAAAATGCTGTATCTTTATAAAGAATTAAATTGTTTAATAATTTTCAATAGTCTTCGATCATCTTTCTGATAAATTAAAAATATTTAAGGGGAACATACAAGTTTTTTTTAATGCTTTTGGTCATTCAAACAATACATTCTTCAATAGTATTTCTCAACATTTTCAATTTTAAATTGAAATTGAATAATTTCTGCAGCTCATACAAAATATAATAAAGGTACTTGTATGTATAAATAAGAACGTTTGACAGCTTTAATGGATGTAAATTTGCAATATTTGGCTTGATAGATTTTCTTTAAATAATATAGAGATCGAGTCCATAAATGGTTATAAGCTTGTTTGTACACACGAGTATCAACATACGTTTATCCAACTACTGTACGGGTCATGAGAGAATTGGCAGGTATGATCGATCTGAATATTCGATTATATCCGGATATACATAAATAAATTAATCTTTCATGTAAACACGTTATTAATACATCATGATGTCAAACATACCATATGCTTTCAAAAGGAGGTATAACGCTTGTAACGTTAAATAATTTGTGTGTTTGGAAGAAAACGAGCAAATGACAAGTCTAAAAATAACAGTATTAGTCCTATTTTCAAGTACGAGCAGCATAAGCAACAGATGTGGCTTAATACAAATGAGCTTTTAATAGATCTTTAAAATATTTTTTGAATGACTGTAAAAAATATACGGATCGGTTATTATAACTTATTGCAAAGCTGGTGTCAAATATTAGTTATCTTAAATAAAATTGTGATTTTTATAAGAATTTTTCGCGTACTTATGTTATTTTGGGAGCCATAAAATATAGCCATAAGTCAAAATATGAAATAAGTACACGAGGCAAAAGGTCGGAAATTGTTCGCAGCCGCGAGCCAATTAGAAAAAGTGTCAAAACACCGCAATATTTTCATCCTTGTCGATGAGCTTGCGGAAAATATGTCCTTGATTTTTTTCCATGCCATTACATAAGTCCTTTTTTTAAATTTACTCGTAGATTTATTAATAAAACGCGTGAAAGGCGTGGCACCCGAAATTAATTCACGTATAATATTAAATTTGGTCCCGGAAACGTATACGATTTTAATCGCGTTATTTACATATAGCGCCTTAAAAATGAAGTTTTCTCTCCTCCCCTCGTACATTTTTTTTTTAATGAAACAAGCTCTCAGATATGCCGCAGATGCGCCACTCGACAACACAACGAGTTTTTCTTTTTTAACTAACCACTTATTGTAACGAGAGATACTTTCAAAGTAAAATATTCGAGGTCGACAATCAACTTTAAAAAGCACTTCTTAAATCTCACGTTTTTATTCCGGTCGAAGCATGGAACCGACAACTCACAGAAATGATTCGCAACTGTTTGAAAAGTTCATTACTCAGTTGTAATACTGTTAATAAAGTTTTCTATATCAATTTCCTTATAAATTCTAAAATATGCTCATCAAAGTGCGTGATATCCGGTAAGTAAAATATATGAGATTCTGCAGAATGGGCGACTTATTGACAATATACTACTGTTGGCATTGTCTGATCACTTTTCTGAATTACTTTTCTGTTATTCAACTATACTCAGATAAGGAACTTTCCCATTGTTAATAATGACCAAGAAATTGCAACAAATACTTGATCCAAAGAAAGCAGTTGATTTCTTATACGTGTAAAAAAGATAGGCAAATGAACAAAAAACGTTGTACATGACTTTTACAAGTATGTTTGTTATATCAATTATCATGGTATGTATGTTGTATCAATTGCCTTATTATTAGGTAAAGCGGAAAGAAATGTCATTTTTTGTTATTTGAAGAAAAAAATATTTTAATAAAAGCTGTACAATATTACTCAATTAAATAACTTCCATTGTTATTTATAATCGCTCTCCACAAATTAGGTAGCTTTTCAATGCCTATTTCGTAAAATTCGGCCGGTTTTCCACTAAAGTAAGAATCCAAATGATTATTTACTTGTTTCACAGAAGTGATTTTTTTTATAGCGAAGCGAATATTCTAATGACTTGAAAAGATGATAGTCTGAAGGTGCAATGTCAGAAAAATATGGTGGATATTGCAGTACTTCCAAATCCAGTTCCCTTATTTTGTTCTGCGTAATCCTTGCTACGTGTGGTCTTGCATTATCATGCTGTAATATTCTTATTTGGTTGTTAACTAGCACTGATCGTTTTTTGAGCATTTCTGCTTTTAATCTATCTAATTGTGCACAGTATAGCTTTGCTCTGAAAGTTTGGCCAGATTTTAATAATTTGTAGTGAATTACGCCAAAAAAATCCCACCAAACACAAAGGAGGACCTTTTTCAAGGATAATGACGGTCGAGGGGTAGAAACAGGTACTTGATTTGAAGAAAGCCACTGTTTTTCCTTCTCGGACTATTGTAGAGGACCCACTTCTTATCTCCAGTAATGATCCTTTTTAAAAATGGATCGGTTTCATACCTGGATAATAGCAATGAAAAAATGGTTATCCGTTGTTCCAAGCCGTTAACGAGTCTTTTTAAATAGACTTTTTTTTACTGTCGACCTGGGACAGCCGATTTCTAGCGATAACTCCTTTATTGCTTTTTGAATATCAGATTCTACTAGAGAATTTAATGCGTCATCATCGATTTTTAGAGGTTGTCCTGATTTTGGTTTATTTTTCAAATCTCGGTCACCACTTTTGTATTATTTGTAGTTCATTCGACAGCAGCCCGAGGCAAACCGACGGCAATGATGCAATCAAACAAATGACATTTCTTTCCGCTTTATCTAATATATTACTTGATTGTATGATTCTGATGGTTTCGTTAACATTTTATAATATAATATATTGCCAATTTGGATCAAGCTTTTGGATTCCATACACATTTTTTTTAGCCTCAATACATAATTTATTTAATATGGCCTCTTGTTAATGCAAATCAAATTAAATCTGCAGTACATATAAATGCATTAAGTTAATTAACATTGCACTATTTCAATCAACTTTCCGCGCTATAGTTTTAGCCACGTCTGCTGACATTCTAACCACCTTATATCGAAAATAAACGACGTTTATTTAACACCAATTAACGTAAACTATTTGTAGACGAAAAAGTAGCTTTGTAAATTTTAATTTAATGCTGATATGTATAATTATTCAGATTTCGATTTTTGAAACGTTGTCAGCTGGTAGACTGTATCTTTCCAGATTTAGGTTGTATAAGCACTGTCTAAAAAAACACTAACGTTTTTATGAGTGAAAAATTTAGGTTGCTGCATCCCATACTATAATAATATAACTATTAGAAGTGCAAATTAGTTCGGTCCGTTTTCAAAAGATAGCTCTGACTGTTATGAATGTTTAATGGTGACAATTGATTTTTATGGTTTCAAAGAGGTTAGATATCTGTTAATAATATCCAGTTTATGTCACTCTGAGTTTCATTAAAAACAACCTGTTTTTTACGGTTTTGAATATGTCAAATTTTGCGTTTACTAAGCAGCATTTGCGGGAGGTTTTAGTTTTTTGTTTTAATTGGAAGAAAATTGTAGCTAACGTGCATTGAATGCTTTTGGAGGTTTATGGTGACAATGCTCCAACTGATAAATCATGTAGGGAATGGTTTAGACGTTTCAAGAATAGTTATTTCAGCGTTGAAAACCAGTTTCAATCTGGACAGCTAAAAAAATCGAAGACAAAGAATTGGAGGCATTACTTAATAAAGATTCGAGTCGATTGCAAGGAAAGCTTACAAAATTATTAGAAGTGACTCAACAAGCACTTTCTGTAGAATTAAAATCAATGGAAATTATTCAAAAGCAAGACAATTGGGTACGTTGAATGGCGATTTTTCACTTGCGAGCAGATGATTCAAAGGCAACAAAGAAAAAGTTTTTTACAAGAACTAGCTAAAAAAAAAATACTACGCTAGTCTCGATCAATCGTTGCCATCGACCTTAGCATCAACACCAAAGCCGAATAATCATAGTTCGAAAATGATGCTGTGCATCTGCTACAACTTGGCAATTCCATTACGGGCGATTAGTATAGCCATTTATTTGAAAAATGCATTTTTAACCGCAAAAAACGAACCGAACTAATTTGCACCCCCAATATTATTCAATATATGATTGATTTGTTTGAAGCTCCAAATTATAATTAATTATTTCAGGCAGGAAGGGCCGATATTCTATTATTTTTATTATGCTCTTAAAATACTACATACCTAGACGTATGTAATTCTGTAAACCTTTTTTTATGAAAATAGGACTCATGATATACTATTCAGACAGGTATTTTAAAATTTGATCTAAGAATAGAATATTACTTTATTTATATTATTCTAATATAAAGAAAATAAAGTGCCGTCTAATTTTAGAGTTGAAGCTGCTGTTTTTCAAGCCTTATTTAATCCTTAAATTGGCGAATATCCTCTTTTTTGGCGTGGGCGCTGAAGCTATTTCATAAATTAATGAAGCCAATGTCTTAAATCCTTACCATGACAGGTGTATGAATATATTTGTAAAAAATCATTTAATTTTTAAAATCTTCGAAAAAATGTATTAAAATAAGATTAGGATGATGAGGATTAAAAAATCTTCAAATATTGGAAAAAAACAGATAAATTATTGAATATTTAACAAACTTTAAGAATTATCCTAGATATAGGTTTTGAGAATCAATTCAACCAAGCTCCTATTTACAGTGTTTATAAAGCTAAAAATGACAGAATTTCATTCTGTCAGAAAATCAAACATTGTCTAAAGTATTTACAAAATTTTAATACAAAAATCGTTGTTATGTTCGTAACGTGAATCATTTTTGTGATGCGTAAACTGTGTGTTGTTGCCGTCACTCCATGCGGTAAAGCCTTTTAGACAAGACATGTTAAATAAAGCCAAATCGTTATCTGAGCATACATTTATTTATTCAGAATAAAAAACACAGTCCAATAAACATTTGTAGACAAATGGATAAGCTTTAACGTGTCCGCACATTAAAATTGCTCATACATATCAATTTGGCTGACATTTGAGAGTATCCTGTCTTACCGTATGAAAAAGGTATTCGCCTTATGACAAGGGAAAGACAGAATATTCTCATGTGTCAGACTATTTGATACGTTTCACTGAACAGGTACACTGATATAGTATTATTGCTGTAGTCGAGATGAGAAAATTCTGAATATTTCACATGAAAGCGAAATCACAAAAAGGCTCACAAATCGTTTGATAATAATGTTTGGCAACTATCGACTGTCGAATTGAAACAGATTTTTTTGGGTCGAGGAATTTCCAATTTGCATGGTCTAAAGCTGTTATTGAAGGTGTCCTTACCGAAAATAGGTAGCCTATGATGAGGTCGGCATCCTTCGGAGTGTCCAGAGAATTTCTGCGAAGCACGTCCGTTCTTAGCCATCGGCAATCCACGTAACTCCGCACGGTGCTGTCCCCATGTACACTATTCAAATAATATCATAAAATTAGCATTTATATTGAAAATGTATTATATCCATTTGCACAGTGTTTACTTCATACTATAATTTCCAAAAATATAGCAATTTCCTACTTCATATTGCCATATGATGTTAAAATGGATGAATTTTTGCATTAAACATCCCTTATTTGAATTTAATGCAAACTCGTTTTTAATTAAAATGACTATTTATATCAAGAATTGTTTGAATTTCAAAATGCTGTGTAAATATATTTTCAATAATTAATTCTATTCAAACAACCCTTTTATTGTGCTTAATTTCAATGAATTAAATTTTATCCCAATGATTATACTATTTGTATTATTCGTGAATATCACTTTTGATGAAGATGAATTTCAATACAAATAAAATTATCATATAAAAGCAAATCCACTGCAAAATTGTGATTAATTCAAAGCCTTTAGGGATGAGCGTTACCATATTGTAAGGTTAAACAACATTGTTAAAATTTAATTTCATCAATCCAATTTCAATCTAAATTTTGATGTTAATATAACATCATCGCATAAAATGATTCTTGGACAACGGAACATTTTATCATATTTTCAGTTGAAGTGAATATCATTTCATATTTTCATATAAAATTTTGTTGCTAAATTTTCTAATTGATTTATGGCACTTTTATGATCTGCTCCTTATAAAAATAAGCAACCCCAATGATTACTATGTAAGAATTCTTATTAAAACTGGCGTAACCATATGATCACGTTGTCATTTTATCTCAAAGCATTGTGTATTTTTAAGATTTAAGTTGATTTTGGTTATCAATTTCTTAATGATCATATGTTTCAGATTTTTAAGTATTTTTAAACATTTAATTTTGAATACAAAAGTAACTATATTCGGGCTAAATTATACTACTGATTGATGAGAAAAATATTTTAAATCAAATAAATATGTATATTTTTTTAGCTAAGCATAATGAATCGTCGCGAAAGCTTCTTAGTTCATTAAATTAAACGCGTTTTTACTAATTTATTACGGCATTATCATTTATACGAGCGCGATATTGAACCTTTTGAAGGGCTAATTCAACACTTTAAAGAATTTCAGATTTAATTAAAGGCTTAAGAAATTTCAGCTTTAGAGCGTTTATAAAATATGGCCACGTTGGCACTACGCAAACAAACTGGAGCCAACACGGGCGATGAAAATATCTGAAGCTGTTTGCCGTTTCATTAAAAAGATGACAATCTTATGATGTAGTTGAACTATACATCATCCGAATAATTACGCAAACTATTATTATGTGATATAATTTTGGATGATCTTTTGCAAACTTTTGGTTTTATGGACCAAATTGCATATATTATGAACAAAGGGGATGAATTTCACCCTTGATATATATAGAGTTGTTTAACTGATAAAATTGGATATCTGATGCTTTATTGGAAAAAATAAATGAATACACTCAATGGAGCTTCATTTTCATAAGCGAGTATATGTTGCAAAAAAATGCTATGCGTGTAAATATTTCCCAAAATTTAAAACTGCAAATATTTCCAGTCCTAAATAACCCATGTTATAGGAGATTTGCCACCAGCTGGCAAACATGAAAAAGCGAAGAAAAATGCTTACAAAAACTACGATGCCGGGGGTGCGTGGAAAATGTTTATGAATATTTCAGTGATAAAACGTATATGATATACGAAAAATTTGCGAGATCATCTCTGACATCATTCTGGATCCTTTGTTTCCTTCAGATCCCGTTGCAAAATATGAAACTCCACTATTTTCACACAGCCTCCTTAATCCCCATTGAGAGATATATTTACACACGGATGGATTCCCTAGATAAGTAAGTCTACGTAATGCCATAGCTTAAGGAAACTAAAACACATTTTTTTCAGGGCATACTATTTTTGTCATAATAGAAACGATATACTTACAGACTAATTTATCTATTTAGATACAAAACTAATTTTATCTCAGATTAATCGCAATGCCCATGTGGCCGGAATTTCAAATGAATCAAATTTCAGACAACCCTTGATATGTTTACCGTAGCTAAAATTGAATTTTTTAGCAACGCTAAATACGGTCTTCGTGTTGAACGTTTTTCTTAATTTTAAAAACTCCGACATTTCGCGAGGAAAATTAGGTTTTATGTCATTTTCACGAAGCAGGCTTTGTCTACGGCCTTATACTTACTCCCTTGATACACCGGCGTTAATCATTGAATAATAAATTGTGTCTAAATTACACGTGTTGAAGAGGTCATCCATTTTAACGAGATGTCGGGGGGCTCTTAAAAAATAAATGACTGTAATTAAATCATCATGCTTCGCATTCGCAGGTCAAAAGTATATATCACAATTAGTGTCTGAGTAGTATTATCCCCAGTTCTATAAAAAAAACTGTTTCATACTTAAAATATGGTAATGAGCTGTAAAATAGAATTTTGCTTTAATCCCAAGTAATTCATATTGTTACATTTATTCATCCCCTTTATCTGCATAATTTTAACCGCAGGGAGATTTGAATGAAAATATCGTCAATTCAAAATCATACAGAATACTAAGCAATACTGAATTTCTTCTTGCATTAAATGCGATCATGTAACTAATATTTGAGATAAGGAATAAAATAAAACTTCAACCATTATGACCGTCTAGTTTGAAGTAAACTATTTAAACTTTATAATCATCTCGAAACTAAGATGAATAAAAATGATTTATACAGCGAAATCTGATAAATGTACAGTCTTTTAATCTGTCCAAGACAATAAAGTTTATTAACACACGATTGCCCTCAATTTTAATATCATTCTATTAAATTCTATGTAACTTTGAAAAATATTTTTTAGGTTGAATGTCTAATATAATTATTATTAAAGCCATAAACAAGCACCTTCATCAGGCGATATCTTAAAAGGCTTTTCTTCATTAAATCGTGGATTTATTAATTCATTCTAGTCTTATTAAAAATATATGGGTTTTTTGGCACATGGATCGACAATTGTTTGTGAGGATTAAGGAGATGCGTTCCGCGAAAAATCGCATAAAAATGGCTATGATTTGCATAGAAAAAATGAAGATACGTTCCATAGATTTTAAAAACAGCATAACATTGAAACAGTTAAATAAAATCTATCCAAAATTGTATAAAAAAGTTAATAAAAAACAGGAAAACAATAAGGCAATTAAAAAATAGTATTTTTGGTCAAATTTAAAGGACGTATTGCATCATTGGTAAAATCTCAAATGCCAGACATCCACAAGAGAATTACTAATTATTTTAGTTACAAACTATCATCGCTGGGTGATAATTTTTGTTACGATTTTCGATATGACTCAAAATAGCACTCTTTTACGAAAGAAATAGTATACCCAGTGTCAATGTCATCATTATTCTGTGTAGATTTTCTCTTTCCATCAATATAATTCATAATTAGTAAAAATGTCTCTATGGTCCCTAATTTAAAAAAATCACAAAATGGCAAATGTCTAAAAAAAATTCAGTCAAGTCATTTTTTGGCCTTATTTTTTCAGTTTTAATTTTGTTTTAAATTGTTGAAAAATAAATTTTGACATAAATCTGGTTAGGATAATAGAGGGTTATATAAAAAAAATTCGTACCTAGTTTGAAGTTAATTAATTAATTAAAACTTGAAATATGATGTCAACCGTGTTGAAAAAAGTAGTTTTGAAAAAAACGCGTTGTAAGTTTGAATTTGGAAAAATTGGAAAAATGTAAAAAAAAACGAAATTAATTTTTTCAAAGATCTAAATCAAAATAAAGGGCGTGGTCGTAATTCGGCGATAGCAGATGCAATATGATTTGCACAGTCCCAAATAATTATTTTTTTCTAAATTTCGGTTAGTATTGAATATCTCGATACGTACTCTTTATGATATTTTAAAAAAAACCACATAATTCAAAATCGCACAAAAAGAGGTTTGAGTGTACTTAGATTTTCAAAAAATACACCAGCAAATATTTTACTTTACATAGATCTTTTATATCCTGCCTTATTTTACTGGGATAGTCTAAACTATTTTTTTTTTCATATCATAAAATACTAGTTTACTTTGTTATTAAATGATAAACATATTCCAGATATGAATGTATTCTTTAATATCTTTTGGTAATATATTTATGATTGTTACAAAAACATATAAATAATGTCACCTACGGTATTAATCCATGGGAAAAATCACGATCTAATCAGATACTTACATTCGCACGATCACTCACTGCTCCAATTATGATTGCGTTTATACGGCAACTTGTCTTTATTCAAATATCTAGCTATGGCAACACAGCTATATGATTTGATTAATGATGCAATAGCAATTACCTTATGGCTATTTGATGCCAATGGTAGTCTTTGAGTGTTGTTGGTAAATGGATGACTTCAGAACCGTTGGCACCAGCATGGACCAATCTAGCACCTCCCGCAGACAACTCCAGCGATAGATAAGCATCTTGCTGTCTTCTTGATCTCAAGCTGAAAAGCGTTCCTTGTCCAACTCCTCCACTCTGTACAAAAAAAGAAATATGCGTGAGACGCTTTATATATGAATCTTTGTAACTTTTAGAAAAAAATTGATTTTATGTATTGCTTTTCTTCCTTTTATTGATGGATTTTTTTTTTACCTAAAAGATGAAGCTATGTTTGTGTAATACATAATAAAATAGATAAACTACTGGTCTAGTTGTTGTTTTATGCTTCATATGGACAAACACACAGTAGGAGTAGCGCAGAAGTATGCAACGGAGACAGAGAGACTACAGACGATTCTATTTCTCTTTCCGACCAACTGCCGCTTAGAGTTTCACTTTTTGTGACGTTCAAGCCAATTTGCCTTCTCACATCAATAGAAATTTCTCTTAAAAAACAAACCAATTAAAGAATTGAAGCCTATTGAACAAAAACATTTGAGAATGATTTTCGATCTTTTTTTTATATAAAAATGAAGACAATAAGACACGTTGGAAATTTTCACATCAACGAAGAACATTTAACACCGCGTAGGATTCTCAAACTTTTTATTATTTTTGCGATTTTAAGTCCAACCTGATGGTCGCGTGTGCGTAACAAGCTAGGAATAATATTTTCGTTTTTTAGTGGCTACTTGAAACTTTTGCCATTTTCTCAAGGGGGGGTTATAAATAAAAGAGGTGCTTTAATTTTCACCGGGTGTGCTCCGCGCTTTTTTCTGTCCAACATTTGGGAAACGATTCGTTGCGGTGATCAGGTCTGCCAATAAACTGCAAATGCTCTCCGAGCAACCGTGATAAATTCAAATTACGGTCGACTGCAATTATTTCTAACGACTTTCAAGTTTTTTTTACGGTCAATAGCTCGGCGATAAAGTTTTCAACGTTTATTTTCGAAAAAAGGCTGGGGGGGTGAAATCCGATTTATTTTTATGAAAAGTCGTAAAGTTTATTATTAAAAGTAGACATACGGCAAAAGACGAGAAGGCTTTCTTGGCGAGTTAAATTTGGATCGGAGAGCGCTTAGCTTTGTGTGCGTTAATTAAATAAAATATTAAGGGTGTGCTTATTAAATATCATTCGAATAATTCATCGCCCCTTATTATTGCCATCCTAGAGGATTTTATTATTCATATAAATCACTTCGAGCAGACCTTATTATTTAATCATTTTTTCCACAAACATAATGGAAAATTTTAGCAATTTAATCATTAAGCCCACGGGGTGCCTCAAACGTATTTCCAAATTGTGTTTTATTTAAACTATTTAAAAATTTCCCAAAAATGCGCACAAACTTTTGGACTGACCTGATACATGCCTTTCTAATCAGCTCCAACTATTTTTAGTAATTGAGACTTTTTTTGTTAAAAACTTAAACATCTTCATATCAATACTATTTTTTAGTACCGAATTAACATCGAACATTTTTTTTAAATAATTCAATAAATTATGGGTCATTGGTGGTCAACAATAAACGTGGCACAACGTCTGTGCCACCAGACAACAACCAATGACAAAAGTATACCACACATGCCACATATATTGATCGATAAATGGATATCATGACTATGGCACACATGGCTTTATTTTTAAGATTTAATAGAATAACTTATAGAGTGTTTGCTTTTTTTTGAATCACAATATTGTTTCAATGATCAAAATACGATTTTATGACAATTGAATAATCGCAGAAATAGAAGAGATCTGTAGATGTGTTCACGGAATAGCATAAGAAGCTTCAAAAGCTAAATGCTTGCAATTGTACATAAAGTATTTAGCGTTAATTAAAGAGTAAAGTTTTGCATGGATGAAACTTTATGGAAGATTGCATTGTGTATAAGAAACAATTTAGAAACATTGATGCATTTTAATCTTAGAAATTAAGTCTTTATCATAAATAAGTAAGTTGTTTCCAAATAGGAATCTAAAATACTGATGATCAATTAATGATCATTTACAAGATAAAAATAAAATGTTCGGAGATTTTTGAGAAGGATCTATAGATGAGTAGAGAATGTGATTATTTTAAAATGATATACATAGCCCTGTTCGATTGATAATTTAATTATATACTCTTTCAGAATCAGGACATCGGGATAAATTTAATCAAGATGATCGATCAAAAATATTAATATTTCCGTCCTCCCAAATTTATTGATATGGTAAAAACTTTTTCGACTGATGTTGAACCCGAACCTTTATAATAAGATTTTAAGAACTGACCCACTTCATTTCATCAAAACTTGCTACCATTATTTGGCATGATAATCGCGTATGTTAGATTTAAGATAAATTATCATTAGTCTACAAATTTTAATACATTTGTTCGAAAGAAGAATTTAATATAAAAGCCGATTTTAATGTAATTTATATGGAATAACAATGTAGGGATAAAATTTCAAAGTTTTAAGTGAGTACTTACCTCGGGCCGTAGCCTTAATGATAGGAAGAGGGTGAAGTCTTTAGGGAATCCTTGTGATGGACCCGTTTGATGGAAAAGTTGCGCTGAAGGCAACCATACATATGAATCTGCACGAAGACGCCAGGCTTGAGGTCTCCCTGGCACGCGAGCCCACGCTGCGCGCCCCTGCAGTGATCTCCCTCTTTCTTTTTCTTCGTCTAATGGACTGACGGCACCTGATATTAATGGAAATCCATCATTAATTGATATAATATAAATTTATGGCAAGATACATTAAAATGAGCTTAAAATGTAAAAAACAGAATTGCAATGTTGAAAAATATGAAATTATTACAGACAACATTAATAGCCTAAATAAGCAATGTTTTTGATTGATTTATACAGTTACGGATATACTATCCCTTGCAACATCAAGTGTGATTTGATTATGATTGATGACAGAAAAGTATTTGATTAAGGGTAAAATACTTTCCATTGATTATAATTACAGAGTATGATTAAGTATTAGCGCTTAGATATATTCGTTGAAATGATTGGTTGTGTAAAATAAATTATGTAATATAAGTTTAAATAAAATAACTTACCTTTACAATTGAATGTATTACATATGCGAATTCGCATTCTTGGCCCGGGACAATCAGCCTGATGATGCTGACATATTCTCTCTTGTGATTGTTTGCCACCCCCACAGGAAGAACTGCAGGGAGTCCATTCTGCCCAATCTCCCCATCCTGTAGGCAATCAAAAAATATCATTGTAATAATTTTAAAAAATCATTGAATTTATAAATTTTATTCCGTATTGGCAGCAGAATCCGCAATAAACGATCTGGTAAATTGGTTACGACGTCAGTCAGTCGTAAAGCGTTCGCGAATTGGTTATACCGACGCTCCACCGCAATGTATGGTCGACCAAATTTAAAATTTCAGTAATGTCAAGCTTTATGCTCTGAAAGTTTCCAAAGTATCGAAGTTATAATAAATTCGGTCCGTAACTTTCACGATCGCAAAATATTAATGTATGAACGATTCGGATAAAAATTTAATGTCAATATTGGAATTATCGGGACCCAGCGTCGCTGAGCATTGCCCTTAAACATAAGCCCAGCTTTAAGTCAAATCATCAATATTTGATGAGTTGTTAAACTCAGTCTTTGTCCTAAAGCGCAAGAGGTACTTGAATATTTTAATTTTATCAATTATTCAATAGATGCTGCTAAGGGGCTCTGACGACGATGCATGGCGCCTTGAGGGGTTGATATTAATATGTAATATGTACTTATGTTCAGGTAAAAGGTCAAGGAATAATTATCAGCACTTTTTAATTTAAAAACGTATTTTTATGATGGCAGAATATATGTTTAAATATTGATAAATAATATACAAATGTTGTAGTATGTCTCACTGTTTGCTTATGCGGATCTGCATCTGATCTTATACACGATTTTTAAATGTAGCGTCGGAGTCTGAAAATCGAGATAAAAAAAATGTTTTCTCGTCAGAGGATACAAAATGCATAGAGAACGTCGTTGCATTCCCTCAGGAATGAATTTGCGAGTAACAAATAGTCGACAGGATGTGCTGCATTTGGGAATCTGTCTGCGGATGTCGTAAAGCCATCTCTGGAAGATGTGTTGAAGTAACTGTAGTTGGAAAACTGAAACATGCACATGCATTGGTATACATTATAATTGAACTCGATTAAAATAATGTCTTAATTTAATTGGTATGGATTCCACAAAGCTAACGTGCAACATGAAATACATGACCCAAGAGATCCATCTTTTGCTTCGAAATAAATGTAGTAGTATTAAACTATTCGGGGCTGAATCAATATAAGTATAGAAAACTCGTTTTCGGACTTAATGCGAAACAATTTGATTAAATCTATTTCAATAAAACAAAACGAAAATGTACATGAATTTTGCATGTTTCTTGAAATGTGAAACATTTTTAGAAAAAATGCGATATGGTCATTATTTTAGCGTAGAGCTTCAGGGCTGAGAAAAGATCCTGTAACAACCTCCCTCTCATCCTCGTTGTTGTTCTCATTAATGAGGATCTTCTTCAGCTAATTCTCCAACGTGCGACCATCATTTCCGCAGAAAACGTGTGGGTGCATAACTTGCTTTTTCTCATCTCATTTTGTATTCCGTGATTCATTTCTTTTTGCAAAAAATAATAATATTAAAACCCTGACAACCATTAATCAAAATGCAAATACAATCATCCCTTTGGGCTCATTATTAATTTGGTTCAAATTTAAATCATTTCAAAATTCGTCTCTTAAAGTTAAAAATAGTGAGCTTAATTTGAATGAAGTATTTCTTAAGCTGACAACGATCAAATGCCTAATCTAGAACTGAGGTTTAAAACGCCATAAAATGTAAATGCTCCTTAAGCTTTACGAATGGATTAGAAATGATCATCAATTCAAGTAAATTTTATTATTTCTGAGTAATTTAATCCAACATGGATCAAATAAATTGGCTACGTATATTTTTGGTTTAAAATAATCTAAAACGAAAAATTCTTGAACAATATGTACCGAAATACCACTGCAATATTGGACATAAAAAAATGTATTTAATAATATAAAAAGCACAAATTAACTATTTTTTATATAAAACCATAAGTGAGCTTTTTAATAGCAGGGTTTTCTGTTAGCTTTTGGTCACAAGTATCATTGAAGAATTTAATCGCTAAGTAATAGTATTCAAAATCTGCTATAGATGCCAAGCTTTGCTATATTATCGTCAAAAATAAATCATCGTCTTACAGCTCTTCTGTTGATCGAAAAATTGAATGGAAATAGATCTATAATGTATATTTTTGGTGTGTATTTCTAATTAAATTCATATAGACTTTATGGACGTGTAGCGCTGAAGAAACTGAATACACTCAAACCTCTTTTTCTGCGACTTTTTTTATGCGATTTCGAAGTTATGCGGTTTTTTTAGAACAACTTTTGATTTTTTTAAATTTCAAAAAGAGTAAGTTTCGAGATATTTTAGATTTGAAAAAAATAAATTGGACTGTTTAAATCAAGTTACATCTGCTATCACTGAATTACGACCACCCTCTTTAAGGGGATATTATGAATTTTGAAAATTAAACCTAGAACTTTGAAAAATTCGATTTTTTTAGCGTTTTTTCAAAGGTTGGACTAATAATATTATATCCTCTAAAGGAATTTCCAAAATTCCAATTATATACGGATGCAAGATATCCTTAAAATGTTACCAAATATGTTATATTTTCATGATTTTTTATTAATTTTTTTTGTGCGATTTTGGGTATATTTTATATGGCTGTTTCAAAGTTATGCGATTTTTAAAATCCATTCCAGTTATAGCTTTTTTGTGTGTTTTTCAGCGGAACGCATCTACCGCACAAAAAAGCTTTGATTCAAGACGACCAAATTCAAATTTGCAATTTTGTGCTCAAAGATAATTTTTGTTCGCCATGCTTACAATACTGTACAGTTACCCAACATTATGCAGTATTTTCAGGTTATCAAATTTTAGGACAAATTTCATATTCCAGTAAACAATGCTTTCAAATACGCTTTAAATTCTGTATCAATTTTTATCTCAAAAAGTCCATTATTTTGGAAAAGATGAATTGATCCACAATATTCCCAGATTTGTCTCCAATTGAACTATTGTGAAACGAGATCGATCAAAAAGCTAAACTAAATTTATCGATTTATGATGAGTTATATTAAGATTTTTCCCAAAATGCTAAGCGTTTCCAAACTTATTGTTCGTATTGTATATTCAAATGAAATGTAAATTTTGATTTATGATCCGATAGCATCGATTTGCACTCATCGATCAACATTCCTGTGTAATCCATTGTTGAAATACTTTTCCAACTGACTACAATTTATCTCTATTTTCAGACAGACTCGTATGGTACTCATCAAATATTGTCATTTATCTTCCACCCAGCTAACGTCCAGTGGTTTCTTCAGTTGTTTATCTTATTTGTTGTCGTATGTATAATACTTTCAGCCATTTGTTCGTCTTGTCACATGATCTGACGATTGTTTTTTTTTGTTAATTTAAAACGCACATTCACTTAATAATGTCACATACTGTGTTCATTTTTCATACCATATGTTAATTTTATCATCGCACCCCATTATTTCAAGCATATGTGCTGCTCAACGGTACACCACATTAATTCAATGGCTTATTTTTGAAATAAAGTGCTAAATGTGATCTCGTAATTAGGTACGGATATTAAAAAAATAAATTGGTATGGATAATTTTAAAGTACACAGTTTTAGTGTTAAACAGCTTTGTTGTTTCAGCATTTGGCACGAAGCAGAGCTTTCGTCAGCTAATTTTATGGATGTCTCGTATCCCCAGTGCAAAATGAACATTTATAAACACAGCATTTCTCTGTACACATAGATCAAATTCAGATCACGGAAAGAGTCCTTATACGAGAGGTCACGTAGATCGCTATTTTAGCGATGAGACTCATTAGCGATTTTAACGAACCGAGTGCACGAAGTCGAAATGGAATGCCAAATGTAATAGCAAAATTAACGAGACAGTTATCAAGTGAGGAGCATGTTAAATTATAACTTTCTAAATTACCAAACACACGACCAGCGATCTCACCCTCGAGCATTTAAATTAAACGTCAAGCTTTTTTGTCAGCGTTCAGAATGAGCTGCCTAGACAGAAAAGTTTTACCTGACTGTCTGTCAATAAGCAGTCGTCGTTTTTAGCGATTTACACATTTTGTTTTTCAAGTCACTTAGGGGAAGCTGCCAAGTTTGCCCATTGAAAGTTTGGGCATTATGAAAGTATCTAACTGAGAGAATTCACTTTTATCGGACTTTTCTACTATCAGACCATGTCAAATATATATTGAGTCGGAATCAATTTGGAAAGTTTGAAATGGTGCCATCTCAAAGCGCGAAACATTCCAAACTCCTTGGACAATTTTATTTCCAATGACGACCTCCGAAGCGCTCCTTCTGTACAATATCCGAATCACGCATGCTTAATAACTTCTTGTTCTATTTCCGTTACCGGCGCTATGACAGCAGACTGACAATAACTTGATAAATGAAAAACTTTTCTCATCACACAATGGAATACTTAAAATTGCTACTTATAGATGTAGAGTGGCTTCGACGCCCTGAAATAAAATGAAAAGCTCCCAAATACCAATTCGGATACAGCGACCAATCGTCGAATTTCACCAATGACGTACAAGATATAATCATATGCCATTAAATGATTGCGTGCGGGGGTTGTTACGCAGACCTCAAATTACGCCATCGAGTATATTAATACGTCGGTTTGATCCGGATATCAAATATCAAAAATCAATTCTGAATAATTTTCATTGTCGTGTACAACGGTTAAAATAGACCGCATTCGATTCAATCTTTCGAGTGGCATTGCAGGATTTTCTGAAAAGTCCTTATTCTGCACAAGCTATCCTGATATACTCTGCGGTAGAAAATTGTGACCCTTTATAGCTAAGGAGTGCTTCCATGAAGCTCGTGGACGTCCGGTTGAACGAAAACGTGAGGATTATAAGTGGTACTTTAAATCTCACTCCATATCCATACTTCTTTCTGCTTGCCCACACAATCCCTCACAATATGATAGAAATTTTCATATAAATTATAATGAAAGAGTTTTCATAGGGTTATTGTTAAAATACGTTTTTTTATTTATAAAAGTCGTTAATGAATAAATTCTCTTTCAAACTTAAATGCATTTTTTGGGTCATATTTGCTTTAAGTTCAAAAATTTTATATTTACATTAGCAAATTCAGAAAATTTGTTAATCAAGTGATATTAAATTGTTAAATTATTAACATATTATAGATATACCATCAACAAACGCTCAATAATTTATCTAATTTATTAACAACAAATTGGTCCATATTGAAAAATGCTTGGCGTGTAATATATTAAGCTTCATTACAGTAAAATTGTAATTTTTGATGTGATATGTTTAAGATGAGTATGAAGTCTACTTAGGGAAGTGAGTCGTTTGAAGATGGCCTTTATATCAGTCGTCGTATGAAAGTTACTTCAGACTATAAGCAGCTACGCAAATTAAGGCATACTGAATAGCAACTAAAAGGAGTTTCATGGAAAATAGTATGATTGTATGATGGTCATTGAAAGATTTTCTTATGAAATATGACTAAAAATATTGATAAGGTTTTTAACTTTAATACATTTAGAAATAAATTTAAGGGATATGACTGTGTTTAATAACAGTGAAGTTACATCTTATCATACAAATTTTTAAAAAGGACGGGGTGGCTCTTGTCCGCCCTTGAGTGACCCGGTTTTGCGAGTCACATTTTTAGATTGTTCAGCAATAAAATGAGAGCAGATAAATCCTTCGGCTGATCAGAAGTGACAAGCATTTTCCACTTTCTGACTTGTAGACCGAAGTAATTGGGAAGACTTATTTTTAGAGAAACATATTTTCCCAAACATAAACCGGATCATTCTGGGATGTTTCGCTTACGAGGCACGCTTCTGGTAGCGATTGTGTTTAACTTTCGGGCTCGGAAGTACTTTTGTACGTCAATTACACTCGTTTGTCCTCTGCCCCATAAAATATGCTATTTAAAAGTTGCTTTTTTGTACGAAAATAGCTTCGTTGTTGACTAAAAATAAACAAAATCTTCATAGAAAACTGAAAATGAGTAAAGACTATTTTGAGACAATATTTTTATAAATATATCAATTGTAGTGGCATTCGATAATCCTTTATGTTTGAGACATCAAAAGATATCAATTGTCATGGAGATATTTCAGCCAAAATAGTAAAATTGATTCCACAAAATTTAAAAACCAAATCACGTATATAAAAGACTAGGAACCTCTGCAGTAGTACTGCTGTATCACGTTTTTCATTTGCTAATAAACATTATCTTTAAATGAATTTATCAACAAGACTATTTTATTATAAGTGACCCAATTAAAATATAAGAAAGAAGAAACGAAGAACATGCAGTTTATTTGTTTGAAATGATGAAAGTTGATTTTTGATATTAAATAAGTATATGATTTTTTAAGGCTTAATATTTTGATAGTAAATAAGTAATATTTAACAGATTCTATAAGTTTAGCACACACTCCATACCGACATACAAAGTGTCGAATCGATTAGCGACTTTACATTATAAAGTCATTAAAGTCCCATCAAGCAAACAATTTAGCTTTTTTGTTGATAAACCGAGTTTAATTATCGCTTTCTAAGATTGTCTTTAAACAACGATTATATTTTATCCATGGGAATCGATTAGTACAAATTAGTCGATTTGATTGCCAATATATTTTGAATTTGCTTGGAATATTACGTTGTAAGTTTTATTGGGTATTGACCCAATTTTATAATATCGGTATCTCTAAATGTGTTTCCGTAGGAACGTTATAAAAGCAAAGTATTGCTATTTTTAATTCCCTAATTAAAAACACTCATTGTGATTAATCCATTATAGACGAACAGGATATAATTGATATACTTGTTAATTATTTTCAACATAATTGCCATCCCGTACAATGCATATATCTAGTGAGCCATAGTACAAGCTTCTTTTTTCCCTCCTCAAAGAACTCTCTCGCCAGCTCCTTCTCCCACTTTAGAACGTCTTCCTGCACTTGATCATTGGTTGAAAATTTAATTCCTCCCATGTGTTTTTTCAGGGAGAAGAAAATATAATTACCTGGAGGTGCTAAATCAGAGGAATACGGAGAGTGGTTCAAAACATCCCAACCAAATAAGTTCAAGAGCGCCTTGTTGGCTAAGGCTGTATGCAATAAGCACACTCCTCTTGTCAGAATCTTTGGTTTTGGTTTTGAATGCTTCTTTTGAGTTTTTTCAGGGTAGTATCATTTTGCATTGATGGTCTCCCCCTGAGGCAGAAATTCGACCTAAACCCATAATATTGAAGCCATGAATTTTTTGCCCGAAATTGTGGTTTTAAAATTTTTGGCAGATGGGGAATTGGTGTGACGACTTGTTTCTCGTCTCTGTCGACTTTTTTTTGACTCACCTCACGAATGAGCCACCCACTTTTTATCTCTGGTCCTATTCGCAACTGGACACTACAACGTGAATTTACGTATTGACATGTTCCTGCTATGCTCGCTTTGTTAAGAGATCCCTCTCTATCACTCAGTATAGAAAACCCTTAAAAAACAAAAAAAAATCACAGCCCTATTAATAATTATTAATTCTTCCTCGATAGCTATAATATTCATCCATCTTTCCAATAATTATAATATGTCATTTGCATAAAAATCTTTAATTGGGAATGAAAAATAGATATCGAGACCCGTTTTACTTCTTTGATAAAATTTTGGCGGCCAAAAGTTGATCTACATAAATGGTAATCCGAAGGATCGAGATTAAATGAATTTAGTAGATGAATAATTACATTTCATTCATATTCTATTAATTTATTCTGTGTAATAGCTGCATGAAATCCCGTATTATCATATTGAAAAAATATGCTTCTTCTGTTGAATATTCTAGGATTTTAATACGTTTAGCAATATTTTTGAATTTCAAAATGAATTATTTCGTTATAATTCCAACATATAGACAAAAGGACCTTGTTGAACAATTCAATTTTGATGCCAGTAGTGATGCTGAGAGCTATGAAACTCAAAGGCTAACATGGACCAAATTTAAATAAATAAGTTTAGATGGGCTGCAAAAAAATGCAAATTTTCATATATAAATTTGAGGTCCTCTAGATCCATTTGGCCCTCGATAAGCACGTTTTTTTTATTACGATTTCACTATTACGCGGCACCAGGACACAGAAAAGACTTAATTTTTCAATTGATGTTATTTCAACCACGATTTCGATGAATATATTCTTTGAGCACGTTCTTATATCTGGGCCTAGAGGTAAATTTGCTACTGGTACGGAAATAAAGAAATAAAAAAAGGACAATTTAATCAATTTAATGTGTTCTTCCTAACACTCGGCATCTCTTCTTTGCTACTATCTCTTTTACTTCAGGCGCAATACTGCCAGCAATTATTACTTTTAAAACCTGACCCAAGGTGAGCATCATTTATGCTGGTCGATCTGGCTGGAGACATATTTCTATTTATAAGTGAAAATATAACTGCTCCACTGATAAGTACTTCCAAACATGGAAATTATTTCAAATGCGAAGCTTCGTGTGTTTTAAAATTTGTCTAGTATTATAAATATCTGTAAAATTCAGACATCCCAACTTCAATAAATTTTGGTTTCAAATTTGAATTTCAATCACCTTTATTTGTTGAAAATTTCAAAATAAGTAAAGAAAATTTGCCACCCAAGGAATTAAAATCTGTAAATCTTGTTTTAAATATTGTTTAAAATAAGTTTTATTGAATATATATAGTATTTGGTTAGTTTTGTTCATTGGGCAGCAAAAATATTCTTTTTGAGCCGCATGCGGTCCACGTGTTTGACAGCTCTGTTTGAGAAAGCCAATGCTTTTTACGATATTGACTCAAGCACACAGTCCAATTTTCATCTTCTATCATGAAATGGCGAAAAATATTGAGTTTTTCTCTAATGTTATTAGTTATAGACACATTCGAACTCGTAAATATTTGCTTTCATAACTTAAATGATGCGGTATCCATATTTCCTGTTTATGAATCTTGTAAATTATTTTTAAATATTATTGCACGCTAGACTAACATTATTTCAGCGTATCTGCTATCTATTGAATCATTTTGTCGGATTTACTTTATGTTTACTGCTTATCAACAATTATGGTGACACTGCTAAACAGGCAAGACATTACTTTCTTGATGAAAATCGTACAACATACAATTCCGGGATCGAAATTTTGGCTCGGGATTGGATTCCCTAATCATAAGGATGACTATAAAGACCTGCTTGATATTGCTAAAAATCTTTTTTTGCTCATATTTCTAATCCAATAGAAAAAACTGTTGATTATTGACCCGATATATATATTTTTTAAGTGGCTTTTAGCAATTCTTTTTATGAGAATATTGACGATTATTTTATTTACAAGTTTTTCATACCGAATATATATTTGAAAATGTCATCGCCAGTCACACTTCTAGATTTGAATCCATGATGGTTAAATTACTAGTCCGACCGCTTAATCGTGGAACTACATACAGGTACAATGAAAGATATTTATGTTTAGCAAACTTTAAGCGATTTAGAAGATGAAATTAAATAAAATTTATTCATTCTCATCCCTTCCCGAAACCTTTTGTTCTATTTTTATTTCAAAACAGCAGTATGTCGTTCGATCGTAGTTTATTTTCATGTTTTTGAAATACGCTTGAAAAGGGTAAACGAAATTCGGCTGTCGAATAAATTGACAACAGCAGGGGGTACCTTATGATTCCAGCATGGCAGTTTATTTTTTAACCGGAGCAATAAGCCCCTGAAAATCAATTGGGTATATGGCAAACCGATGTCACAGTGTCATGGCGTCACTTTAGCTGGGGAAACTCGGGCTATGTACCGACAGTACACATTTAGTGATCGGTCCCGATGGCACTTCCCATAATTGGATTGCCGCCACAGAATCACTGGGGAAGTCCCTCACACCTCACAGGAGCCCTCTTCGCCCTCTATACCCCGTTCGGCAGTTTCCTCTTCCTCTTTGGCCCCGCACCCATATCCGCTTCCTGCCGTTCCTTCCATTTCCCTCACTCAGAGGTGATAATTACACCACCGAGCTGACTCCATATTGTAGCCGCATTTTTCTGCTAAACAGGAAACACTAAAGTCTGCAGCGTTAATCTCTTCCGTACCGCCAATGGCAAAAGACGAATAAATCACAAACGAGCAAAGGCCAATTTATTCGTCGTAAATTCTCCAACAGGAGATTATGCAGCCAAACAGGAAGCTGGATATGACTCACCAGCGCCCTTAACATATTGAAAATATAAAACTTTTAGCATCCGATAATCTAGGCCAATTTCAACACCGGAAAATAATTTAGCAACAAATTTTCGCGAGTATGGAAATTTGATTCCCAACTACGATAACAAACGAAAACGAGCATCTAAATTATTTTTAAAGGATACAAAAGCACAAAATTAACTTCTCGTTGATTAATCATATACGTATTGCGTGCCGCTAATTTATACACCAAACCATCAGGATTTACTATTTTTACTGATTTAATTAAAGGATAAGGTCGACTTGTGGCTAACAAAGCTTTTATTTGCTTAATTACAAGTCTTGTTATTCGCTGATAGTCAACAAACATTAATTTGAGGTGATCTGATCTGAATGGGTTTTTAATACAGAGCGGGTCAAAAGTCATTTTCTATACAAATAAATTTGTAATCATAAAATTAATGTATTTGTATTCGTTTCTTACAAAATAATATGTATAAATAGCATCATAAATTACAAATAATTTTATGTTGTCCAAAATAATTATGACAGTGACGTCTTAAGGTATGTTTCTGCCTTGTTGGTTAAAAAAAATCTTCGTGTATCGGAAAAAACCAATGTTAGTAAGTTATATACAATATAAATAAAATTCGCAAATTTATAGGCTGATGAAGAGAAGCTGCACCACGCGAAGCTGAGGAGAAGAAAAACTTAAAAATATTTTTTTAAGCTTACGGAAGTGCTACTATTCGCCTTAGATGATCATTCTTTATAAAATTTAGCAGGCTTGTGTACAATAAACGTTTTTATCGTTTGACCTATAATTATCTAAAAATATTTAAACGTTTTTATTTAATAAATAAAAAAGTACAAAACATGTTGTTAAAAAACAAACTTTTATTTGATTGTTTTCAATATAAAAAAATGTGATCGTTCCACACTCGCCATGCAAAACACCCTGGTGACTCAATTGCCTTTTGAGAGTGAAGAAATCTACAAGTTTCGGAGATAAATAGCAGAATTTCCACAGTGGCAGTGGTTTTTATATTTTCGCGGACCCCCGGTAACGGCTTCGCGGACCTCCAGGAATCCGTGGACTCCAATTTAAGAACCACTGCTCTAAACACACATCTAATATGCAATAAAGAATTGATAAATCTTGTTTATTCTCCATAATCTCACATATTATGTATCATGTAAATAGAAAATTACCATATGAAAAATCCTTTATCTAGTAAAGTCTCTTATGAAGATCGTCTACGTCTAATAACAGATATGAAATAGAAAGAAGAAAAAAATATTTTTTATTATTATGTTTTTTTTTAAAAAAAAAAACCATGATAGCATGTTTGATTAACTTTGGGGTTACGGGATGTCTTAAATAAACGACAAGTGCTTGTTAAATTTAAAACAGTCACACACATATATATGAATGAGTGCTAAGAGTTGAATAATTGAATTGTGACTCAATTGAGTCTCGTGGGTGTGGTAAATTCGATTGTACAGCGTTGTCTTCGTTCGAAAAGAAGTTATTTATTTAAACTCGAAAAGGTTTTATATCGAAAGAAAGTTTTGTATTGGCTTTCGACTGTTTACTTACAGGGCCTCTACGGTGGGCGTAACAATCACGCAACTTTTCACGTAACAAAAAATACCGGGAGAGCCTTAAATTACGTATCGCATCGGAAAAAATAGGAAAAAGTGAACCTGTTTACGCTTATCACGGAAAACTTATTCAATTCATTTTCGCGCACCCCCAACGCGGAGGCGGTATAAATTAAAATACACACCTATATATATCAGGGAAGGCACTCGAGTTTACCCATGAAACACATATAACTTTTAATAAATTCCTATCTCCGGTTAGATAAAAACTTCAACTTCGCATTTAACTTTGAACACCTACCTCGTTCAAATTACTACTGGGGTCGGGGATGGGTCATGGTGCGGGAAAAGCGTCCATTTTCAGATAGATATGCGTGGTGAACTCTAACTCAATATTCACTCATATATTTTCACCGGGGCAAAGAGCTGTGAAGAAAATTTTCTTTCAGCTCTGCAACTTTATCATTTTTATAAAAACCGTTGGCGAAAAATGAACGAGCTGGTGGCACTAAGATCCACTCTCGAGGGAGGCGCCGAACTAAAAATCTATTTTCTGTAATAGGTTTCTGTGATTGTTGAAGGCAAATGGAATAAAGGCCGTCAGAAGGTTTTTGTGAAATTGATTCAATATTTAAAATGGAATTTTTGCTCTATCGACGATTTCAAACAATACTAAAACGAATGAAGCGATTAACAAAATTTCAATTTTTCTTAGAAATTCAATCAAGAAAACAATGGTTTTATTTAAAAAATAAAGAGTTGAATCATTTATCTGATTGCTTCCATTTCGGACCAATTTAAAAAACTTATTTTTTTAAATTTATTACCCAAACACATTGATATTAGCATAAAATATTCATTGATTATCTTTTTAATATAAATTAAAATGCTACCGACTATTGAGATGATATTAGAACACACCATATAACACACATGCCCATGATTGAAACAGGTTCTGTGCAATATTTTACTTGTTTCACTTTTTGAAATTAAAAAAAGATGCTGTAGTCTTCAATTGCCTTTAAATATGGAGTCATTGTTGCTATTTCTATTGTTTTTATAGAACGGCATCAATAAAGATTTCCACTTATTTTTTCATATGAGTTCAAAATAGGACAAAATGCATGCCGATAAAAAGATCAATTTTTGGAAAAGGATCGATTTGTATGAAAAAAATGAAAAATGGTACAAAAAAAATTCGCTCCGAAAATATAGTTTCTTCTTCTTTCAGCTCAGGAAAGTGATGCTGAATTTCGTTTTTAAGGGATTCTTAATGCCCAGTAATCTCCTCCTTCAATTTTTCATTTATTTCATATTCAGATTCATCAACCATACTCCAGACTTTCTCAAACATGGCAATGTTTGCAAGATTTATTTTTCTTCGCCAGTTTTGCAGCTTGGATGAAAATGCCCCGAGATGATCGTTAAATGTGATAATATTCGTTTCCTTTCCATGAGGTTTCAGGTTAAGCCTATTTTGTTGTTCTAATATATCTGCTAGATATGCTACTTTTTTTAACCAAGCTTTGTTGTTAAAGTATACCAAAATATCATGTTTCCCTTGCACCTTTAAAAACGACTTGATTTCATCTTTCAATTCATAGACATGATTCACAACATTTCCTTTCAACAATCAACATACTGCATTGTAGAAAAGAAAAATCTCCAATTCCGCCATCTTTAACATGCAAGGTTTGATGAGCTTTTCTCCTATCGTTTTTAGTTTTTGCTTGGCAATTTCCAATACGACTTCATATAATATTTGCACTGATGCTGTGTTCGCTTCCTGAAAACTCCTAAGTCGATCAAGTCCCTGATGTTTGCAACTAGTTTCATGTTGACGAAAGGACTCCAAATCATTTTAAGTGTTTTCTGGATGCTCTGTCTCTAAGTAACGTTTGAGTTTTGAAGGTATCATAGACTCATGACTGAGAATAACTTGTGCAAAATACACATTGTGGCTTCTCTATCTCATTGCTAGTCAAGTTAGTAAATCCGAATTTCAGATATTCTTCTGATTATTTACATTTTTTCCATTGTTGGGGAAAGAATAAAGTAAATTTCTGAATAATTTAATTCATTTGCTCCTGTGTGTGTTTTTTTGTCGTTCATGTTTTCAAGTTTCGCAGTAATTCTATCATGAAAGGCTGAGCTGATTCGATTGGAATAAATTTAGCTCTGGTTTCTAGAACGATATCGGGGATGTGCTCCATAGCTACGTTGATTACCTTATCGTCAGAATCCAGAACGGAGGATGTCAGTTGGTGATTGTTATTGATGAAGGATTTGAAACGCTTGCAGTCGGCCCGCTCGTATGCCAGCCTAGTTCTTGGTACTCCTCGCTGAAGACCACCGGGAGGTGTTTGGAAGAGAGAGCTACATAGGCTGCCATCCGAGATACGAACAGTATATTTCTGATCAGCATCAAGTCCAGGACGAACAGACGTCTGGTGATGAGAGATAGTGCGTGAAACATTGAGTATCCTGCTGATTTTCCCGGAGGAATTTCCAACGGGGGTGTTAGGCATTGAAGATACTCGAACTCTCTTCCATTTCAAAAAATTGGGACAGTTCCTTTTAGGATTACACTTATTTTAATTTTAAATAAATATTATATTTGAAATTATTCCAACTTCAAGACACCATTAAAAAAAAATTAAGGTGAATATTTTTTTATTGACTGTATAAATTGGCGACTCCCCAGAAAACCCGTCATGACCCTTTTGGGGGTCACGACCCATAGGTTGGGAACCTATGCTCTAGAAAGACTCAGAACCGTTGTTAATGATGAAGATATAAAAGCCATAATGCAGCTTAAAAATGGGGCAGTAGTAAAATAAAATCGGAAATATGCGCTAGAAACTAAAAATTAAGTATGTAAGTCTTACATTTGCTTGGGTCCATACTGTTCGCGGATAACCATTTCCAATTTAAATTCTTTTAATCACAAGGATTTACCACATTCGCCTTATTAAATCAAATCGCTAACGAACTTTTTAAAGTTATGGGATTTTAATTCTCACCTACAAATTCCGAACGCTTAATATTCGGTTTGATTAGAATAATATAATCGATATTTTTGTATTAATCTTTTTTTTTATAATAGTCTTATTAAAACAATGTGAAAAAAGCAAAAATGATTCATGGCTATTATTATATTTAAAATGCACAATAAAATGTGATTACATTAAAAATCATTATTGAGAAAATTATCCGCTTTATGCTCTAAATGCCATTCGGAAGAATAGCTCTTCACAACCCCTGAAGGTCTGCCCAAACTGCCTATTACCAAGATCACGTAAGAGAAACCGAGCTAACGACGAAAACAATACAATCTTCTGCCATTTCAAAAAACTATCTCCGCTTCCTAGTTCTTGCCCTTTCCAAATTCAACATTCAAAAGAGCGAGTGATTCTGTGGTATACTTTGAGTCACGTAGGTCTTTACCCTAACCCGTCACTATCCTGGCAAGAAAAGGGTGTATCGATCTCCATGAATTTACTTTTTATTTTAATCATCGCGATCATAATTTATTATCA